>JASDQU010031193.1:0-22294 GCA_032191745.1 Picea mariana | reverse complement strand
GCCAAGATTTATACTGTGCTTGGCTTTTCTCTAACTGTTCCCTGACTGCTTGATGTACCTGTTGGATCCTTTGGATGAACTTGTGGGCTCTATCTTCATTTCTTTCTTCATTTGAATCGGCATCTCTCCCATACATCAAGTCCAAAGGAACCTTAGGTAAATACCCAAAACATGTCTCAAAGGCAAACACTAAGTGGAGGATTGTAAGGCTCAGTTGTAAGCATGTTGTACATAGGGTATCTGTTCATCCCATAAATTGGGATTCTTACTGCAGTAACCTCGATGAAAAAGTACCAATTTTCGGTTAACAACCTTTGTCTGTCCATCGGTCTATGGATGGAAAGCAGTGCTCCTCTTCAACTTGGTGTCCATCATTCTCCACAAGCTTGTCCAAAAATCCCCAAGGAATTGAGTATCTCGATCTGAGATAATGGATGTGGGTAACCCAAAGTGAACCCAAACATACTGAAAGAAGAGATTAACAGTCTGCTCAATAGTGATATGCTTTTTACATGACATTAAGATACACATCTTTCTGAACTTATCCACTACAAAATACAAATAGTCATGACCCCTTTTTGACATTGGTAAACCCCCTACAAAATCCATGGAGATACTTTCCCATGGATGGGATGGAATAGACAATGGTGAGTATAGCCCCAGTTTTCTATTAGTGGGCTTACAAGTAGAACACATCACACACCCCTTTACATATTTAGTCACAATTTCTTTCATTTGAGACCAGTAACAAAACCTCTATAGATGAGCCATAGTTTTTCCTACCCCAAAATGCCCAGACACAAGACAAGTGTGAGATTCTTGTATTACATGGACTCGTTCACTTGTAGGAATACATAGCTTTCCAAGATGGTAGAGTAGTTTTCCATGCAGACAATAGTTCTCTACCTGTGCACCATGGGTTAGCTTCTCATGTACTTCTTTAAAATCTTCATCAATGGCATATTGTTCCACATAGTTATTATGAGATAAAGAAGCATTCTTCAAAATAATAGAAGCATAAATAGGAGGTCTAGAAATCATATCAGCTACCTTGTTACTCGTACCCTTTTTGTACTTGATTACCAAATGAAATTGTTGTAGGAAACCCATCCATCGATAATGTTGATATTGTTGCAGTTTGGTTTGTGCTTGGAGATATTGTAAGGGTTGATGATTTGTATGTATGATTGTTTCCTTCCGTAACAAGTAGTGCTTCCATTTCTTTACACTTTGAACTAAGGCATACAACTCTTTATCATATGTAGGATAGTTAACAAAAGCTTGGTTAAAATTTTCAGATTGGTAACAGATAGGCTTACGATATTGCATCAATACTGCACCCATGGTGTATCCGTTGGCATCTGTCTCAATCTTGAAGGGCTGTTTAAGATTCGACAGTGCTAATATTGGTGCGGTACTGATCTTTTCTTTCAAAGTGTTGAAAGCTTTTTGTTGCTTTCCTCCCCATTGAAAAGTGTTCTTCACACTGGTTAAGGCATGCAAAGGAGCTGCTATAAAGGAGAAGTTTGAAATTAATCTCCTCCAATACTGGACGGCACCTAAGAAGCTCCATATTTTGGTTAAATTTTTGGGTTCATGCCAATTTACAATTACATCAATCTTGGAAGGATCAATTTTTAATTGTCCGGCTCCTACAATATGACCTAAGTACATAAGTGCAGTCTTACCAAATTCACATTTGGGCAATTTTACATACAACTTTTCCCTTTTCAAAGTATCTAATACTTGTTTTAAATGCCTTACATGTTCATCCCAAGTCCCACTAAATATAAGAATGTCGTCCAAATATGCATTCACAAAATCATCTAGAAATGGAATGAATACATCATTCATCACACACATGAACGTTGTTAGAGAATTACAAAGCCCAAACGACATAACCAACCACTCAAACAATCCTTGTTTGGTTTTAAAGGCAGTCTTCCATGCATCCTGTTCTGCAACCCTGATCTGATGGTATCCACTGCGCAAATCCAACTTAGTGAAATAAACAACATTCTTTAACTAATCAAGTAAATCATCTATACGAGGAAGAGGGTATTTATTTTTCATCGTGATTTTATTTAAGGCCCGGTAATCGAAACACATTCGCTATGTGCCATATTTCTTTGGTACCATCACGATCGAAGAACCACAAGGAGATGAGTTGGGCCTAATGACCCCTTGATCCAATAAACCTTGTACCTAATTCTCAATCTCTATCATTTCTACAACTAACATCTTGTACATGCCCACATTAGGAAGAGGAGAATCTTGCTGAAGATGTATTTCATGTTGGATTTCCCTCTTAAGAGGTAATCCATCTGATTCCTGGAAAATATCATCATACTTAGAAACAATATCAATTAATTCTTTCTTATGAGAGGGATCACATCCTTGGAAAGCGTCGGATGTTCCGACATCTTTCTCCCTTACGACCATGAGTACATATCTTTTATTAGTGTTTATGAGTCTCTTCATTTGTCCTGCACTAACAAGTGTTGTGTTTACCCTCATGCTATGGGATCTAACAATATATTTCATTCCCCCCTTAGTAAGGTGATATTTTTTCTCATGACGAAAGAAGACTGCTTTTCTATCATAAAGATGAGGACTCCCCAACACTATGCCACATATATCAAGTGGTAAAATATCCAAATCGACTTCATCAATCAACTTTGAAGCAATAACAAATCCAACCCTACATTTCTTGGTGACATTAAGTTTTTCTTTATCACATACCCAATCAAGAGGATAAGGCTTTGGATGTGGTTTAGTTTCAAGACCCATCTTTTTGACAAGTGCTTCAGATATCAAGTTTACTTGGGAACCCGGATCAAACAATGTATCTATCTTAGTGTGTTTAGATACAACTCGTATATGAAATAATTCATTCCTCTTTCTTTCATCATCATGAGATTCATTATTGGAATTTGAACTAGCATGAAGGGAATATTTACCTTGTAATCCAACTATTGTGATCTTTCCTTCGTCTCCTGAATCGAAACCAAGATCTTGTAGCAACGGTATTTGTCTTCCCCTTCCACCGAACTGTTTCGGTCTCTTTTCTGGATGTAGTTTCCAACAATGTTCATCATCGTGACAAATTTTCTTGCAATGAGTGCAAGATGGTTTTCCTTCTTCTCTCTTTACAGTGGCGGTCTTATTGTCCTTCCTTTTAAACTTCTTAAACTGCTTATGTGGGAGATTGGAAGGCTTCTTTGTGGGATCTTCTTGAACATGCTTTCCCATGTTCTCAAGGTGAGTGGATTGCACACAAACTTCGTCAAGATATGTGGGGTTAAACAATAGCAAAGTATGACGAATATACTTAATTAAAGTTTCATAATAATCCAAAGGAATATTTAATGCAAGAGCTTTCTTCCTAAATTCTTCCGTGAAACTTTGTACAATTTTACCTTTACTTTGTCTTAAAGTTTGCCATTCCATCATTGCTTTATGTAAATAACCCAATGGATAAAATTGCTTCCTTATTGCTGATTTAAATTCCAACCATGAGGAAAGAATATTACCACACTTACTTCTATCCTGAACTTTTCTCTCCCACCATACAAGAGTGGTGCCTTGCAACCGAAGAGAAGCCTATTGCACTTTAACTTCCTCTTCATCAATCTGTTGAACATGACAATATACTTCAACCTGTCGGATTCAATTATCTATATTTCTAGGATTCACATCTCCATTAAACATAGGTAAAGCAAATTTTACATCAAGCTTTAATAATGGTTTCTTAAAAGAAGCTTTATGGCTAGAATGATGAGAATGACGAGAATGCTCACAGGAAGAAGAGCTAGAACTTGATGGTGAAGATGGAGGCTCAGGAGGGTCTCCTCCAACCCCTTGATTTACTGAATCATTATCATCAGCTTGTGCTTCCTTTTTCTTCCCTTTTTTCTTCATCCTCTTCTTGTAATCTCCATACATTCGCTTGACCATTTCTGACATGCGATAAAATCCCATATGGAATTTTTTCTCATATTCATCACACTTGTCCTCTTCTGCCATTTTCTTCCTTCAGGATGCACGACCAACCTCGGGATTGAAAGTGTTAAGAGTTCCTTCACCTTGCTTATGCTTGGCCATAGTAAGCATTCACACTCAACAATTCAAGTCAAAGATGATTGCTTTGATACCAACATGATCTGGGATATTTTCATCAAAGTGACTTATAAAGAATTGTATTAAATGAGCATAAATTAAAGTGCACCATAAAGAAGGAAAAAGTCAATAATGAAGAGACATAAGCATCAAATCTAAACACAAAAATTGATAATGAAGTTCTTCCTTGGCAGACTACGTCTTTGGGTCCTGCTCTCGAATGGGTTGGCCTTTTTATTAACTCAACAAAAGAATTTGGAAAAATACATAAGTATACCTCATTATGGAATTAAGTTGTAGAAGATTTGCTCAGATCAGAAAACATACAACACCATTGAATTTGTGGCGTCGAATTACCCAAAAATGATTATCTCCACACCTCAATCTGACTCTGGCACTCCCAGGCCCTTGATAAATCTTGTCTCGGTTTCTGTGCATCCACCCTGCAATTAATTCTCTGTATTGTGTCTCGAAATTTGTACTCGATCATACCATCAAGCACCCTCTTCCCATCTGTGGGCAGACTCAACATTTAATGGAAAATTTGGGCGGACTAACCAATGGAGTTCATTGGCCCAACGGTGGCGGATGATATTGTAAGGCGTTGAATAGGGGGAGGTCTTGGGGTCGAGCCCGCGGGCCTCCCCTTTTGGGTTATAGTTATAACAATATATATATATATATATATATGTTGGGAACCATCACCAAGTTTGGAGTGATATTTAGATTCATCGGAGTTTGTAGTTCGACCGCCAGATTTGGCAGACCCTTTTTAAATTTGAAAATCCAGTTTCGGGCCCTCGTTGGGCATTTTCCCAATGCCACGTGGCAGCGCATGACTGGGCCACGTGGAAGCCAACCATTGACCCACGCCATCCACTTGCACAGTCATCCTACCACATCACCTGCCACGTCCTGTACGGTATGCAATGTGGTTGTACAGACTGCCACATGGAACTTCCTCATTGGTCCACGTATTGACCCTAAAATGTCGAAAATGAGTGACATGTGGTAGCCTCTGGTTCTTCCACGTCATCATGTTGATGTCAGCATGACACATGTCACCCTCTACGTGTGCCACATACACTGTATGGACGTTGACGTCATCTGTATTGATACTGACATCAGCATGACACATGTCACCCTCTACGTGTGCCACGTACATTATACTGATGCTGACATCATATGTATTGATGCTGACGTCAGCAGTACAAATGTTGACTCATCCTTACTCACTAGGCTAGGTTGACCAAAGTTTTGACCATGAATATATTTCGATCCATAAATCTGTTTGACGAGTCGTTTACGTCGTTGGAAATATTATGATGTGCTCTTTGCGATGATGCCAATTTCACTGAGTTTTGAGGACTTTCAATTGTTTCCCTTTCTCTGTTTGTTGAGGTCATTCTGAGATTCATGAGCTTCTTCTGTGAATTCTAAGTTGTTTTTAGTCTTCTTTGGATCCTTTTTGGATCAATCATGCACTGGAATACTTGTGCACCACAATCTAGACACTCCACGAAGAAGCAAATAAAACACACGATCCTCTGGAGCAACAAGAAAAATTCGATGAAATGCAACAAGCGGACAATTCTCTGAACGCTTTGTTTGAAGCTCAGACATTAGCAAAGAAGGAACAAAGAGCCTTCAAGCATGTCATTCAAACTGCATACTTGTAGATTCATCAGGTTAAAACATTATCAGATGTTGAATGGAATGCCCTCATTGCATCCAAGCCGAAGGAATTCAACCTCAGTGCAACACAACAATTTGTTGCAGAAGCTTCATTGCTTTCTAGAAAGTGGCAAGATAAACTTGAATAGTTCCAGGAGGTCAAAGAAAAAGCGCTTGAGCTAGTGCCATAGTTGGGCCCTTTGTTTGAAGGAGCCAAGGAGGAATAAAGAAAAACCCCCGAAGGACAACAGGCTGAATAAAATAACATAGAATAACCAAATAATTGAGTCGGGGCGAATCAAGGATTGTGGTCGGGGCCTGTTGGGACCTTCGTTTTGATAAAAGAAGTTGCACAAGATATCAAAGAGACAACCAACCAAGTGAAGAAGGTTGAAAAAGGAAATGCGCAATAGAAATACGTTGGAACATAACACAGTCTGAAGCTAGCGCAGAATCAGTTTTGAGAAAATACAATTACAACATAATCAAGAAGAGATGAGGGTCGATGGGTTCTCAAGAGAAAGGAAGGAAATTATTGTAATAATGCTACTATTTGGTATTGTATTGTATTGTAAAGGGTGGGTGTGTGAGAGATAGGGAGGTGCAAGAATTGGATCTGTACTCCAGATCTAGACTATAATTGGGAAGGGAAGATCTTAGACTAATTATGATCAACTGTAGTATTGTATTGAGATGTACCTATTGATCTCTTCTATACTGAGGAGGGTGGATGTTTAATGTAAATCCATGAATGCTTATTGTCCAAGACTTATGATATAATAGAAAGATAGTGGAGATCAAATTTTGAAAATGTTCCTGGTTCATCCTACTTTCTATATCTCTAAAATGTTATTATGCGTTGTCTGTTATGAATTACATGTCTTTATCATTTCATGATGGTCTATATAATTTTGTTCTTCTATATTAGTGTATGATGTGCTAAGGATCTGAACTAAGTATCTATCTTGCACTAGAATGGTAATAACATAGATGGGTTATAGATCTGTATAGCATTCTTCTTACCCTTCCCTTAGCTCTTTTGTCTTGGTTGCACTTTGGGTGAGACTTCTTTCCTTTTGGAAAGATGAAATTGCCAGCGCACTATACTACATCGGTACCCTTTTGTTGGTAACCTACAGAGGACCCTGGTCTAACAACTTTGCGCCAACATGTTCAAACCTTGGGGAGATCTCTTTAATAAAGTAAGGTTGTGGCCCCATTATGCTTGGTGTGAGAGGGTGTGATTAGAAGAGTTGACACCTGGCCCCATTTAATGGGTGGAAATACAAAACCATGAATTGATGTTCCCCTTTTAAGAAGGAGCATTATCTCATGTGGAAGTGTTCTTCTGGTAAAGACATTGGAAAAGATTAAATATCATATTTAGACCTTGCGGATGTCTCTTAACCAAGCTAAGGTTGTGGCCCCACAATGGGATCAATAGGAGTGGGTGCAATACATGTGATTAGAAGAGTCGACATGTGGCCTCGCTTGGGGGCTTCCAATACAAAACAATGAATTTTTGTTCCTTCACGAGGAGCATTGGATCATGTGGAAGTATTGTTCTAGAAAGACTTTGGAAATTAATAATCTCATATTCAAACCTTAGGGAGGTCTCTTCACTAAGTCAGGGTTATGGCCCCAACATGGGCCTACTGGGATACTAGGAGTGGGTGTGTTCTGTGTGTTGGAAAGAGCCAACAATTGGCCTTGCTTGGGGGGTATCATTGCAAAATTATGAATTAATGTTCCCTTTTAAGGGGGAGCATTAGGTCATGTGGAAGCATTATTCTAGTAAGACATTGGAAATTTAAATCTCGTGTTCAAATCTTGGGGAGGTATTTTGTCCAAGCAAGGGTTGTGTCCCCACCATGGGCACAGTTGGAGTGGGTGCATTGTGTATGATTGGAAGAGTCCACACTTGGCCTTACTTGGGGGTAGCAATATAAACCCATGAATTGATGTTCCTCTTTTAAGGGGGGTCACTATCTCATGTGGAAGTACTTTTATGTAAAATATATAGGAAATCAATAAATCTCATGTTCAAACCTTGGGGAGGTATCTTGACTAAGCTAGGGTTGTGGCCCAAAAGGAATGGGTACTTTGTGTGAGATTGGAAGAGTCAAAACTTGGCCCCTCTTGGGGGGTAGTAGCGCAAAACCATGAATTAATGTTCCCCTTTTAAGGGTGAGCACTAGTTCATGTGTAAGAATTGTTCCACTGAATACATTGGAAATTAATAAATCTCATGTTCAAACACTTGGGAGGTCTCTTGACCAAGATACGTTTGTGGACCCACCATGGGCCCCGATAACCCCTCACTTCTAGGGGTAACTAGAGACGATTTTTTCTCCATGATCCACATTCCAGAAAACAATTCCGATGATGTAATTCTAGACTCTCCATAGACATTTTCCCACAGATGCCTTTAATACATGCTTAGGTCGGATCACTCATATGACACGGTGAATTACACATTCAAGTACATTGTTCTAACACTTCATGTCAAGTGATAGTGTCATAATCGAGGCATGAAAATGGTGATCATGGGTTGAATAAGATAATGAATCATGATGCTTTGAATTTATACTTTTTGCCTTGTTATCACACAAATTGGATGTTGGGAAAAGCCTGACCCAATCCACAATAGTGGGAGAACTATAGGAAAGTCTACCCATTGTTACCTTAGATAAACCCTCCCCTCTCTTTAATGAAGGAGAAATCCTACACAAAGGGGGAATCCAAAGTGAACCTAAGGGGAATGCAACGAGATAATGAGGAAATGAGAAGGACGCCCCTATGGTAAAAGTCAAGAGAGGCTTCAAGACTTGGAAAAGAGGTCTTGGAAGGTGGGATATGGTTTCCAAGGTTGTATCCCTACAAAACAAAGTTACAACACGAAAAAAAAGACAATGTAGTGTGATATAAGCTTCAAAACTTAAGGGGAATAAGCGAGATAAGCTTGTTGTCCCAGAACTGCAATATATATCATATTTACAACAACAACTAATGAGTTATAATAGCTTCATAATTAACCATCAAAGTCATCTAATGATTATTGGATGATTAAGCCCAAAACGTGTAGATAATATTCCAATACTTAAGCTCAACTTTTGATGGAAAAATAGGGTTACAAAATGAACTTTTCAACAAAGTGTTAGAGCATCCTTATGGTTGTATCAAGGGATTGCTACAACAGCAATATACAACCACAAAAATTGACAAGTAAACCAACGAAATGATAACTAATAATCAGTAAAACAATGATCTAGGTTTATAAGCAAATTTTAGCTGTGGATTAGAGAGAAATGAATGAAAACAAGAGTTTTCATAGATCTCTTCTTCTATCACTTCTTCATAGAAAGGGGTTCCCCTTGAGTAAGAGTTGCTTCACCAAATGGCTCTCCAGTAGGTTCTCGAAGTAGCTTATTCACAAGATTCATCAAATGCTCAGTGGCTTCATCAACATCTTTTTTATTTTCCACATTTAAAATTTTCTTTGAGATGTGGTAGGTTTTGGGTAAGGGTTCATCCCATGGTACCATATTTCCATCGTTTGAAATGACACCTCAATGGAGTCACTATATGATCTCAAGGCTCATAGAAAGTGAAAAGGAAACTTCCCTCAAATGGAGTCGCCAAACAAGCTATGGGGAAAGGATTTGGGATCAAAGCTTGACAAAGTGTTGTTAGGGCACAAAAGAGGATTCAAAATCCTCCTCGGAAACTACACCAAAATGTTGTCGCACAAATTGTAGGTTTGGGAAATTTTGACCCAATCCAATATAGTGGGACAACTACGAGACAATCTACCCACTGTCACCTTAAATAAACCCTCCCCTCTCTTTAGTGAAGGAGAAATCCTACACAAGGGGGGAATCCCAAGTGACCCTAAGGGGAATGCAACGAGATAATGAGGAAATGAGAAAGATACCCCTATGGTCAAAGTCAAGAGAGGCTTTGAGAATTGGAAAATAGGTCTTGGAAGGTGGGAGATGGTGATCAAGGTTGTATCCTTTCAAAACAAAGTTGGAACACCAAAACAAGACAATATAGTGCGATATAAGCCTAAAAAACCAAGGGGAATCAACGAGATAAACTTGTTGTCTGAAAATTTCAAAATATATCAGATTTACAATAGCAAAGAACAAGTTATAATAGCTGCATAATTAACCATCAAAGTCATCTAATGATTATTGGATAATTAAGCCCAAAACATGTAGATAATATTCCAATAGTTAAGCTCAACTTTTGATGGCAAAATATGGCTGCAAAATGAAGTTTTCAACAAAGTGTTAGGGCATCCTTATGGCTGTAGCAAAGGATTGCTATAGCAGCAAGATACAACCACAAAAATTGACAAGTAAACCAAGGAAATGATAGCTAATAATCAGTAGAACAATGATCAAGTTTTACAAGCAAATTTTAGCAACGGTTTAGAGAGTAATGAATGAAAAGAGAGAGTTTTCTGCAGCCATAATGGCTGTGCCATTTATTTATAACAGCAATAAAAATTACTTGGATGAGAAAAACGCCCTTAGGGCACAAGAGAGCCTTGAGAATGAAGAACAATTTCCAACTTAGACAATTTATAAATGTCAACTTTTCACGTATATCGATACAAGTAGATGAGTGCCTAGTTCATTGGGTTATGGAGTCTTGGGTAGAAGAGTTAGATCTACTACTTCTCTAGGGGTGTAAGCCCTTTTATTCCCTAGAGAAATCACATCTAAAAAGGTAAATCTAGGAGGGTGTAAGCCATTTTACTCATCCCAACAACCTTGATAATAGCTTATTCAATAATAATTATGATAGACTTGGTGGATGGTGTATGCCCTTATACTCCTCCAAGGGTTTTAAACAAGAATAACCTTGAAACAAGAAGAAATTACTAACCATATGCAGAAAATTCCTTACCAATTCCAAAAGAAATCATGTAAAACCCTTATCTACCAAGAATATTCCATCAACATGCAAGAGAGAAGCCTCCAAGAAGGTAGTGCACTGCTTTATCCATCCATAAGCAAGTAACAAGAATTCACAACATAAGCACAAGAGAGAGATATAGCAAATGCCCAAAGAGGGCGAAAATTTCAGCCAAGTCTCTCACTCAAGAGATAGTGAGTTAAAATGAAATGAATTTGGTCCTTATTTATACAAAACCTCTAAAACATGTTTGTCCACGTTCAGTTAGGGTAAACCACAAAATAAGAGGTCCATCCCCCTTAATTTTTCCCTTTTACAACTTTAATTTGATTTTACACATAAAGAAACCCTAAAAGGTGATGTCAAGCCCTAAGGGGGTGACATCTTGGTACTTTTGGCAAGTCTTTGAGCAATAGGAGGTAGTCGTTGAGCCTCCAAAGGCCTTCCCTTCATGCATTAGGTTCTTCTCCATGGTGCAAGGAGTCTTCCTCATCTCAAGGTGCCAAGTGTCCATCAAATCATCATCACCACTACAAACCCTATCCCTAGTCATGACATGAAGCCCAAGAAGTGTGGTGTAAGGCCTCCAAAGGAAAGTCGTTGGGATAGATAGGGTTAGTTTTTAGCTCCAAGGTCTTCTCTCTTACCTCCAAAGGAAACGTCCAACCTATGTCTTTCCCCCAAAGACTGGGTCATGGAATCCAACCTATGGGCTTCCTGCCCCAATGAAGGCCCAAGCTAGGCTTTGTTCTTTCAAAACGTCCATCAGACAAGGTCCTTCAAAAACAAACGAGTGCTCTCTCCAAGGGTCTCAAGTCAAATGTATCATGTCAAGTAAAATCACATTTAATACAAGAGCCACCTAAACATGTGCATGAAGACTACTTCATCAAATTAAACAAATGCTCAAAGACCCTATGCAATTTTCCAAGTTTAGGTATGGGAGGGTTGTCAAGGTGATCTATTGGGTTAGTCATTCCTTAAGTCAAGGAGTGTTTCCTAGGTGGTCCCCTCTCTAATTCATGTGGATAAGATGAAGTGGATGGGGGCAGGACTTTTGGGCATGGGGTTTCACCATATATAGAGAGTGTTCCCCAACCTAACGTAAATTATCTTGATGAGGATATGGGAGTGTACTCTATCTTTGCAAATGAGGGTGACATTGTGCTTGAACCAATTGATCTTGATGATGGCATGTGGCACATGCATTTTGATGGCTCATGCTCAAACGAAGGTAATGGAGCCGGCATTATTCTATATTCTCCTATAGGTAAAATCCATATTTGTTTTAGAATTTGCTTGCAAAAACAACATCACTGAGTTTGAGGCCTTATTGTTAGGCATCGAAAATGCATATAACCTTGGTTGTGGCCACCTTACAGTCTTTGGTGATTCTGAACTTGATGTGAACCTTGTACATAAAATTTATTCACCTAGAAATAAGTTGCTTAAACGCTATACCCAAGTTGTTTGGATGCTCATTTCAAACCTGTTATCATTTAACATCACTCATGTTAAGCAGGAACTCAATTCAATGGTTGATAGGCTAGCTCTGTTCGGAGCATCTCCTACCCAACAACTTTTTCCCCAAAGACCTGATTGTACGTTCCAATCTTTATATCGTCCTCATATCCGTGATAACATGGAATCATGGCAGGTGTTCCCAAGTGATGAAGGCATTTGTGCTTTCATACAAAATGAACCATTTAAGCCCAAGGAAATCATATTCATTTAAGATGATAAATTTCCTAAAGGCCTGACTCCTCTCAAAAGTTAATTTTCATCGAGTGATGTACGAAAAAAAGAGACACATAAGGAAGAGGAGTCGAAAATAAAAGTGGGTGATACCATTTCCCTGAACCTTGGGACACCCAGATCTCCAAAGATCGTTAAACTAGGTGCCCAATGTTCTGATGAAGAAAAGGAAAAATTCACTGAGCTACTCCATGAATTTCAAGATGTTTTTGCATGGTCATATGGGGATCTTCGTGGTTTTGATCTTGCTCTCATATAGCATGTCATTCCTATCAAGGAAGGGGTAAAACCAGTTAGGAAAAAACAAAGACCTATTAACCCTACACGTGAAGCTACTATTAGGAAAGAGTTGGAAAAATTATTGAAGGCTGGTATAATCTTTCCAGTTAAGTATCCTAAGTGGGTTTCAAATTTGGTCCCTGTTCGGAAGACGATTGGTCAGATCCAATTATGCGTTGATTTCCATGCATTGAACAGAGTGAGTGTCAAATACCATTTCCCACTCCCTAATATGGAAATGATTTTACAATAGGTTGCAGGGTCACAAATGATGTCCTTACTTGATGGATTTTCTGGGTATAATCAAATCAAGGTAAAGAGAAATGATAGATATAAAATCACATTTACTACACACTAGGGCACATTTGCTTATGAACACATGCCTTTTGGATTCTCTAATGCAGGTGCCACTTTTCAAAGAGCTATGTAGATAGCTTTTGATGATCTAATCGGTAAAATTATCCAAGTTTATCTTGATGATTTGATTGTCTATTCAAAGAACCGATTGGATCATTTTGGTCATCTTAGAAGAATTCTCATGCGTTGCAAAAAATTTGGCATTTCTTTAAATCCTTCCAAATATATTTTTGGTGTCACCAAGGGTAAACTCCTTGGTCATATTGTTTCTGATTCAAGAATAAGCATAGATCCTGAAAGGATTGTTGCTATTCTAAACCTTCCTGCCCCCACCTCCAAGAAATAAGCCCAAGATTTCATGGGCATTATCAATTTTGTCCGTAGGTTTGTTCCTGATTTTGTTGTCATGGTTAAACCAATTTATAATCTTCTGAAGCAAGATCATTCTTTTTCTTGGACAGATGACGTCAAAAATGATTTCCTTAGGATTAATAAAGTAATCAGTTTCACACCAGTTTTGGCGAAACCGTATTTTGAGAAAGATTTTATCATATATACCAATGCCACCGAGGAAGCAATTTATGCTATCCTCTTACAAAGTGATGACAAAAACACCGAAAAACCTGTAGCATACATGATCCAGAGTCTATCAGATGATGAAATCAAGTACTCTTATATTGAAAAACATGTTTTTTCTCTTGTTAAGGCTATAGAAAAATTTCACCACTTTATTTTAGGCAAACATACGCAGGTAAGATTCCTTTTTCCTATTGTCAAGTTTCTTCTCTCACAAACTTATCTTTCAGGAAACCTTGCACATTGGCTTGTCAAAATTCAGCAGCATGATTTAACCATCATGACTTCAAAAACCATCAAGGGACGAGACTTATCCCTTCACTTAGTGCAACACCCCGAACCAAGTGAAGAACTTGATGATCGGGATAACCCTCTTTCAGCTCTATTCTATATTGAAAATCAAAATCTTTCTATAGTTGAGAATCCTTGGTATAGAAATCTGGTGTATTACTTGCAACACCAAAAATGCCCCGATAACTTGGATCCTCACCAGAGAAGGAGACTTTGCCTCAAATATTCCAGGTAAATCATTTTAGGAGACTTTTTGTTTAGAAGGTATGTTGATGGTTTATTACTTCGATGAGTGAATGCTGAAGAAGCACATAAATTGTTACATGAAATTCATGGATCATCAATTTTTGTCATTCACATTGGTGGCCATTTTTCTACTAAAGCTATTTCCTTTAAAATTATAAGGAATGGTTACTATTGGCCTTCTATATTTCAAGATTCCTATAAATTCACAATATCTTGCGATAAGTGTCGAAAATTTGTTGGGAAAAAACGTCTTTCTGCCACGTCTTTACAACATGTCTTCCTGGATTTCCCTTTTTGTAAATGGCGCCTAGACTTTATTGGCCCTATCAATCCTCTGTATTCCACGGGGCATATTTTTATTTTGACAGCCACTAATTACTTTACTAAATGGACTGAGGTTGTCCCTCTTATACATGCACAGGATGAGCCTATAATTTCTTTCCTATAAAGTAATATCTTTTCCAAATTTGACATTCCACTAGAGATTATTACGGACAATGCCTTCATTTCTGCAAAATTGACTCAATTTCTGGTTAAATTAGGGGTCAAACATTTCACTTCATCTCCTTATTACCCTCAAGGAAATGGGAAAGTTGAGTCCACTAACAAGAATCTGGTTAGGATCATAAAGAGGATCATAGAAGATAAACCTCACTAGTAGCATACACTTCTCACTTCCACTCTCTGGGTAGATCACACAACTACCAAGGCAAGCACATGATGTACTCCCTTTCAACTCATATATGGTCAAGAGGCTATTATGCCTATCGAGATGGATCTTTCCTCCTTACGGCTGATGTTACAGATTGAAGAATTAAATTATTCCAATGTTCCCCAAAGGATAAATGCATTGTTATCCCTGGAAGAACAAAGGAATTTTGCCTTGGAGAACATAAAAATAAGGCAACAAACTGTGAAAAAATATTTTAACAGACGAACAAAAACTTTTGAATTCAAGATCTACGAGAAAGTCCTACTATGGGACTCAGCTCATGCTAAGAGAGGAAGACACTCAAAGTTCCAAAAACTATGGCTAGGTCCTTTCAAAATCACTTTTATCCTAGGTGAAAACTCATACCTTCTAAAGGACTTGGAAGAGTGATTGTTCTCTTACAACACTAATGGTTCCCACTTGAAACATTATGTGGAAACATCCCGATCATTAACGCTTATTTAAAATGACTTATCTATATAGTATTTTGTTCTATTGTTTTCTTTTTACTTTGGTTTGTTGAATTTTTTAATTTCTACTTTTTGTTTTTCTTAATTAAATATCAGAGATAAAGTCTGGATCAATTTTTCCATAATAATGTCATTCTCTAAATATTATTGATCAATAAAAAATAAGATACACACAACTGTCACGATGCCCTCCTTTCAGACATCGCTGAAATTTCTTTTTGTTTTCAACACTATTGTAGGATAGTTGATTTTGTCTTCTTCCCTATTTCTGCTACCCCTTTCTTCCCTCCATCCTGGAATCCAAAGAGCATATCAGAAACATTCTCCTTGAAACTTTAAGAAGTATCATATGTTACATATTTTTCGAATGTTATGCATACCTGACCAACCCCCCTCATATGTACCACTTTCCATAAGTTATTCTCAAAATATTGTCTCATTATTTCCCTTAAGCCATATTTTCACCCCTATTGCATAACTATTCTTTTCAACAGTTTTTTCTATCATCTACTTCTATTGCTCTGCAAAACCAGACATACTGAGTTTTGAATCTGTTAGAAATAGATTTCCCTGTGGAGTCACCAGTTTGTTGACGCCCAAAAGCGCAACGTAATACCCCTGCCTGCAAATGGGTTGCAATGCCTTATTATTTATATACATATACATAATAATATACTAAATAGGTGGGACACAAATGTTTAAATCATGGTGAAAAGGAAACTCTTCTCCGAATTCCGTTCATGACGACTTTACTAAACATATTACAGTTTGAGAAAACATAGGAATTCAAACAAATTTCCACATGCAATCAATGATGATAAGGGTTGGCAATTTAAAAGTCAAAATAAAGTGACAAGCACTTTGGTTATAACTTATATACATCTACTTTGGCGTATGGTTAAAATTCAGACTTCAACTCACACTCACGTTGGTTATAACATATTTCATTCATGGTATATTGTGTTCATGATATTGGTTATGTTTTGGTGGACCATAGTTATGGTTTATGCAATCGTTTGAGGTCAATCCAATCCTTGCAAATAAGAACTTGTTCAAATATGGGACATATTATATTATGGTGTTGTTATAAAACTATGGTATAGGAGTGTTTTTGTTTCAATTTGGCAAGTGGCCGAAGTGACATGTTGGATTTGAATATGGTTTATTAATTTATTTAATGGATTTTTGGATGCACTCCACCCTAGCTATGGTTAATGGAAATTAATGAGAGGGTGTAGAAGAGACGTTCATTTACTGCACGTCATTCTTACCCCACATCAAGCTCACCACCCTCACTTTGTCGCACATTGTTGGTTTCTCTGGTTAGTTTACCTTTGTTTCGCTCAGTTGTTGGGATAATAGTGGTGGTATTTCATTCTTTTCGGCACTTTCCTCACAGGTATGGTGAATCTCGCCCTTCCATTCATTATTGTAACCTCGTTATGGATAAAATCTTTGTGTTGGCTCTTAGAATTCATATGCAAAGTGTTTCCTTTCTGAAAGATATGGTGGTTGAATGTATACTATGTCTATGCAAATGAATTTGGTTGGCGTTTCAAATGTTGCAAGTTGGTTTGTTTAATGCTCCTTCATGTTGAAGTTATTCAGTTATGGTTGCGCCCGGGATGGATGATGGTTAATATTGCTCCTTGTTGTTGATATTTTATGGAAAATTTGTTTTTTTTCCACCCATGTCTCGTGGTATAATCCTAGAGGGTTTTTATGGTAAACAAAAAAAGGGACACTAGGGTTTTGGGTTCTTTTTGTGGTTATTCTTACCTCCTGCTCCATTCACGAGAGATTTGTGGCCCTATCAAGATTCCATTCCACAGTTTGAATGAATGCAAAGTTGCGTTTTACCTCGCGGCCACATTGGAAGCGACTGTGTCAAACCTTGTTGTAAAATTGTTGGAGGTTTTTTGTTTCATGTTACAAACCCCGATTGACGAGTTGTCTCACCCACCTGGTCGTTCAAACATTTTTCTCCCTTGTTGTGACTGTTGTAAACTGGAACTTGGGTTTTGAATTGGTTATATGTTGACCTGATAGTTGAGAGATTTTTTGCTTGCATTGAACCTCGGTTCATTGGCTGACTACATGCGGGAGTTTTGGTCATTTTTAATACTGTATAGTGATTAAAAGAAAAGAACACTAGGGTTTCGAACCCGACCTGTCACATAGAAAATACTAGAAGTAGATACCAGCCTCGTATGATGAGTATTTGTGGGCCTATTCTACACTCTGTTGCACGTTGAATGTGGTCTATTTTAATTAATGGAATGTTTTTGTTGATAGTCCATCATGTGAAAAGAACTCTGCAAATAAAAGAAATAAATTATACAATGGGAAGAAATTGGTTATAGTTGTTTTGGCTCAATGATGTTTGGAGTCATTTGATTTTTAGAAAAAGGAAAAGTGACCAACTAATAGAATAAAGGGTCTCAAACCCAGTCCATTTTGTAGCAATTGAAATTGGTTGATGTAAATGGTTAAGTTCGATGGCATGTTCTTCTTCTCGACCTCCTCATGTCTTCTCTAAAATTCTCTGTGTATGATCGTTGCTAGTTGGAATTATGAATAGTCTATGTATAAGTTATGTTGTTGTTCGATGAAACATGAATGTAAAAAAGTATAGGAATTAACTGGCTGAGTTTGACAGTCTTGGAGCTCTGCTTTTGGTTTGTTATGGAGGTCGTTGTGTCTTGAACTTTGAGATTGCCTATAGTTAAAAATGTTTTTCTTTTGAAAATCGAGGGTATGTCATTTTTAAAGATCAAATGTTATTTTACTTAATGGAACAATGTCCATCTCATTTCCTGTTTATTATACCACTTTTCACTTTTTACAAGCCCACCATCTTCCCATATTCACTTTTAATTCCTTGTTCTATTCTTGTGAATGGCATTTCAAAAGAAATAATAATTTGGAAAAGGAAGTGATTGGCATTTGAAATTTGGAAATGGAAGTATTTTTTTCATACGGAAGTTGCATCTATGTTTGGTTGAACAGTATCCACTGGTGGTTCTCGTTCTTGCTACCACTTTTTGTTCATTATCAACCCCTCATCTTTCTGATAACCCTATCATTCCTTGTTCAATAACAATTAATTATTGATTTGAGTAGTATGATGAATGGATTGATTGCATATGCTTCTGTTGAGAATGATAGAGCCAACCTTTGATTTTATATAGGTAGGGTGATCCATGGAATGTCAAGAGTTTTCATAACTAATTAGAACATTGCTTTAGGATGATATTCTTCAGTAGAGGCAGTAATGGCAGAGGAAATTGGCAAAGGGGTCATAGAAGACCTCGGTTTTCCATACATTTTGATGTTGATCCACAAGAATTGAACCATCTTTTCCATGTTGGGTTCTTCAATCTAATTGTCCATGGAATCCTCCAACCCAAACCCAAAAGACCTCCCTTCCAAGCACATCAAAATTTCTCTGGTGTTCGAGTCCTTCATCATGTGTCGATGCAACTAGAACCACCTGCCAACGATGGTTGGCAAGAGATTTTCCACCAACCTGTTGTTCACCACCACAGTTGTCCCACTACATCCTTGCCTTTACAACCACTGATTAATCCAAATTCCCAAGTTGCCCATGTTCTCTCACCAGTGTAGTCATCACATGCTAGTAAGAGATTGAAAACCGATATTCCCAAGCCTGTGCGAGATAAAGGAAAAGGAGTAGTTACTCCCTCCGACTCATCCAAGGAGTCTTCCAAATCCGTGTCCTCCCGCCTCCATATTAACGATGATTGTTCTCATGTTATCAGCGCATTTTAGCCTCAAGGTTCTAACCAGCCTAAGGCTGCCACAGAAAAATCAAGAGGGGAAAGAAGTGAGAAGAGGCCTAATGCCTCTCATAGTAAATATGGGCTTTGATGATGATTAATGTTGCTTTATATGTTGAAGACAATATTTTTACTTTGACAAAGTTTTGGAAAACAAGCATATATTTAGGCATTCTTTTTGGGACAACATGGATATAATACTTTTTGGATATGGTCAGATTATATTGTGTTGATATTTAAAATATTTGATCATAATTTTGAAAATGGGAGTTACAAGGAGGATATATTTGAAATCTAATGATTGATTTTTAAATTGCATGTTTGATGATTATTAAAGGAAATAATTGGGAGTCACAAGGGGTCCTGCCTATTTAATTATTACTTAAGACCCTTATTTATATATTATTATTATTTATTTGTCTCAAACTAATTAGTTAAGTTAACTTGGCTTAACTAAATAAAGGTAGTTCAACTACCATAACTTATTGAGAAGGAATACAAGCTCAATGAAATGAAGAGACAAAGGGGAGAGAATAGAAGGATAACTACAACCATAAGCTTTGCTCTATATTAGTGAGATACTTTCAACTTTCATTCATTCTAATTTTACTAGAAGGCTTAACCCTCTTGATGATAGTAGGGTCTTATTGAAGGCAGCAGGATTCAAAAAATTGAATCACATATTTCAACAGTTTGTTTTAAAGGTGTATGATTTATATTTGGCAGTCTGTGTATTCTTGTTTGTTTATGAATTGAATTTCATGTCTGATAAAGAATATCTTGCTGAGTCAAGTGACAACATTTTGTGGAAAGTTGATCCAGATTTTTAGCTTCAGTTTTTTTCTTGTTGTCGGAGTCTTTGTATGGTGCCCATCGAAGGCTTCTAAATCTGACCTTGGTCCCTACCCCTGTAGGGGTTTGTAAAGAGAACTTAGTTTTGTATCTCATAATGAAATAAATGAAAAATCAGATAATCATTTCAGTCTCACACATGTGTTTTAATGATCTGGTTCATTCTTTTTCGTTTATCTCCATGTACACATTTGTGTAATTTCTATACACAGTCATGTAATTTTGTTTAAGTTTATTTCTTTTGCATTGTTATATATAACACATAAAAACCAGCCTTGATCCTTTGTAATTAATACTTGTGGGTTAAGCGATTGTTTTTTGAGGCTATAAACCACGGGTGGCATTCCCATCTATCTTGTCTTAGACCAACAAGATCTGAAAAATGCTTGAGTAAGGTTTTCCATACCTTTTCCTCAACATTTATTTGGTGACCATACTGGGGAGATCTTCCATATCTCTCTAGTTGACTGTAATCACGATTATCTTCAATTTTTTTTGTTTTATCTAAATACTCATTGAATGATTTTTTTTTCATGACAATACATGTTACAAGACAACTCAATATTGGAAATGGTCTTGACGATCAAACTCGCATTGATTTGACCTTATTCAACACTATTTTAGAAACTACTAGTACTCGTGCTAAACTTGAACGCTCTTGGGAAGTGATCAAAAGAGACATAAGTATTCGTGAACATTGGGAAGCCGGGCAAAGGAAGCCCAGAAATCAGTAGTAACCCCTATTTTCCTAAATCCTTGGTTTTCTTTTTCATGTCCTCGAATCCTTGCATCTCTTGAAGGAGAAGAGGATTGTCCCCTAAAGTTACTCCTATTTTTGAAATAGGAAGGAGGAAAATTGTTTTATAAACACAAGAAAGTGCTCTAAGAAGATATTTATCTGATTTCGCTCATTCACCTTCATCACCCATACTTATCACTTTCAATATGACATCCGCGGGTAGTGGTAGTGGAACCGGAGGTGCCTCCTCCTCACAACCTTCTAACTCATAATTAATTGGTAGTATATACAGTCATTAGGCCCATGTTCAATCCACCACCAACTCTACTAAAGTGATAAAGAAATATGGGCTTTTTCAGTTCGAAGAAGATGCTACGACTAGCCCATGGTGTTGGCAAATATACAGCGCATGCTTGTCATTGATGGCAAGTACAACAACGAAGATGGCATGAGTACAGAAAGTATGTAATAGATGGGCATTATGAGAAGACGTTGCAGAGAAGATTCGAATAAGCTCAGAAGAGATAGTGCAGAGATGGCATGAGTACAGAAAGTATGTAATAGATGGGCATTATGAGAAGACGCTGCAGAGAAGATTTGAATAAGCTCAGAAGAGATAGTGCAGAGGATTGTTGGCAAATCATCAATGGCAAGATCAGAGTAAGCGGAACAAAGTAAGCTTGGGAGGAGAAGCAGCATTTCTGATCATTGGATCCCATTTACAATTCCCGATGATCGTCAGATCAAGTGTTGATCGGGACTGTTGATCCCACACCATTTCAGGGTTTCGCGAATCGCGACTTGGAGAGGCAAGAAACAATACCACAGGAATGTCGAAATTGCGATTTAATCACAGCCGTCAAATCAAGGTGTGATCTGGACCGTTGATCTGACTCCATTTCGTGGTTTTGTGAATCGCAACTTGGAGAGGCAAGAAACAATACCACAGGAATGCCGAAATCGTGAAATGTGAAATAACGAAATGATCTGAGCCGTCAGATCAAGGTTTGATGTGGATCGTTGATCCAACCCCATTTCGGGGTTTCGGATAATGAAAGTTGGAGTGTCGAAACACTTTGCAACAAGAATGTTGAAATCGAGATATGATCTGAGCCATTGAATCAAGATCAGATCTGGACCGTCGAATCATAGGACAAGTCATTGACTTGGAGTCAACGGAGCATGGTGTGGAAACTCGCGAGATGTGAGATCGCAATAAGATCTGGACCATCGGATCTATGGAGATTTCAACCGTCGATCAGAATCGATGAAGTTTATAAACTCGCGAAATATGAAGCACCTTTTGGCACAGCCTATGGTCACCGCCGATGGTCATGAGAAGGGAAGGAGTCAGTTCAGATAAGCTCCATTTCGGGGTTTCGGGGATCGCGACTTGGAGAGTCGAGATGCCTCATCTTTAGATTCACGAAATGTGAAATTGTGAAAGCACTTTATGCATAAGCGTGTGGTCACAGCCATTGGGCACATCGATGGAAGA
>JASDQU010031192.1:6335-22387 GCA_032191745.1 Picea mariana | reverse complement strand
GTTGGTATCAATTCTCAAACTAAATTCTGAGTATTTGTAGGAGTCCGCTACCTCCAAAGATGAAGTAAGATGGAGAGAATTTGCAGTTTCCTGCAAACAGTCCCATTTTCAAGTTTTCAGCCGAAATATTCTTTCGGCCGAAACCTAGTTTTTAACGGAATCCGTTAAAAATAAATGTTTCGGCCAAAAAGTATTTCGGCCGAAATATTCTTACCACGGGAAAATAATTCATTCAAAAAACATTGTACACGAATTTTGACAGCACCGTTAAATTTGACGTGAAAATTTTCTGCCGAAAAATATTTCGGCTGAAAGTAACATTTGTTCGGCCGAAAAATTGCCGCTAGAAATTTTGGAGACCCGATTGTCACGAAAGTGTTACCCAGCTTCATGATTTTACCCTAGGGTTGCTCTTCTTCCTCTTGAGCCCCCCGAGCCGCAAAGGGGCCATGCACACTAAACCAAAGAACAACTAGCATCCATCTCCCCTTGAAAAGTCAAGCTACCACTCATTACCCGAGCTAGGTATCCCAACTCCCACAAGATAAGTCAGTCAAGACAAAAATTTTGCAGCGTAACGTTACGCATCCAAGATCAGATCCATGGTCCTCCTCCTCCATCCTTTTTATAGAGTATCTAAGTGATTTATTTCCCAAATTCCCATTTAATTTTTTTTTCATTAATTTAATTTAGAAAAACCTCCCCCGTACACATGTCACCCATCCCCGTAGTTGCACCAAAAATTAATTTCCTTAATTAATTAATTATTCCTATTTCCCTCACCCACCTAAAAGCATTCCTAAAATCACTCCTTGGTATCCATACTCCACCAGGATCTTGCGGGAGACTAAGGTCCTCTAAGGAATAAAGCCCCTACCTTATTACGCACCCCTTATAATCATCGTGAGTGACTATCATAGTATGTGCTCAAGGCATCATGGGTCTTCTCGAACTAGGTAATCGTTAACCTACATTTAGAGCCATGGAGTGAGTGCTAGTAGGATGTGGTAGGGCTGTTGTCCACACCTCTCCCTCAATATCTCTGGTTTTCATGCCTGACCCCTCTACTCCACATGTGAGCCTGTTCGGAAAGCTATCGTCAGCCTGCATCATCAACGGATCATGTCAGCAATAATAATCAATCATCATAACATCTAATCAGATGTACATATGTCATATCAACAACAATCAAAACCCAATAGTCTACTACCTAACTCGATACAGAGTCCAAGGGGTTTCAACAATGCCTCTATATCCTCGAGGTCCAAAGTCCTGCACACTCAGGAGAACCCAGTCAATAGCACTTGTCTATGTAAACACACAAAATAGCATATCCATAATGCCTCATAATCATAATCAAATGGCCAATAGTATAATAATCTAGATCACTTGCAAGCAAGTGTCCTCAAAGTATAAGTTCACTTAGTGCGCGCAAGAGCAGGATGATACATACACCCCTCTTGGTCTAAACTTCGTCCCGAATTTTTACAGTATATAAGTGTTGAAATAATGTGTATCATAGTATCATAAGTCTATCTATCAAAAAAATGGAAACTGTTGGCGCATATCATATGTGTCCTCCCAGGTCGCCTAGTGCGGACTATAGTTGTCCCACTGGACCTTGACCTGATCTATTGTTCGATGTCGTAGCTATCGAATGCGATGATCTAGGATGTGGATCAACTTAGCCATGAGCGCCCCCTCATCCTATACCTGCAAGGAAATCATGTCAATAACATGTGTAGGATCGCTAATATAATGTCTCAAAACAGATACGTGAAAAACATCATGCATACGCCTCAAATAATTAGGAAAGGCTCGTCGATAGGCCACGAGCCCCTTCCTCTCCATAATCTTGAAAGGTCCCATGAACCTAGGAGAGAGTTTATCTCCCTTTCCAAAATTGATCGAACTCTTATGCGATTTTACATGCAAGAAGACTCGATCGCCAACTTCGTAACTACGGTCGACATGGCGTGCATCGGCATAACTCTTCTGTCGATCCTACACTTCTTTGATCGATTGTATTATTATTTTCATTTGATCTTCCATTTCTTGGATCGATTTTGGTCCCACTAGGACCCTATCCTCGAATCGATTCCAACTCAAAGGCGTCCACCACGGTCACCCATAAAGAAACTCAAAAGGTGCCATCTTAATGGTGCTTTGGTAATTGTTGTTTTAAGCGAATTCTACTAATGGAAAGAATTCTTACCAATTCTTTTTTTGGTCAATCACATACATGCTCAACATGTCTTCTAATACTTGGTTTGTTCGTTGGGTCTGCCCGTCTGTCTCAGGGTGATATGAAGTACTAAATTTAAGTTGGGTTCCCAAGGCCTCTTCGAAACTAGTCCAAAATCGTCCAGTAAACATCGATCCACAATCGGATATAATCCTCTTAGGCATGCCATGCAGCCTCACAATATCACTAATGAAAACTCTAGCTATGTCAGGTGCCTAATACATTGTATGCATAGGAATAAAATGAGCACTCTTTGTCAGAGTGTCGACTACCACAAACATTGAGTCGTGTCTCCTTGTCTTCAGTGGAAACCCAACAATGAAATCCATCGAAATGACCTCCCATTTCAATTCCAGAATAGTATGAGTTTGTAGTAATCCTGTTGGATTTCTATGTCCATCCTTCACCTACTGACATTCTAGACATCTACCCACTTAGTTGACTATCTATGCCTTCATTCCTTTCCATAAGAATAAGGGTTTAAGGTACGCCCTCATCTTTGTGACTCCCAGGTAATCCATGTACACTGATCTATGAGCCTTATTTAGGATCAAAATCCTCAACTCGTCATTCGGTGGTACGTAAATCTGATTTTTAAACCTCAATAATCCATCGTCGTCAAATGTAAATCCTTCAAATCTTTGTACCATCATTGTGTATTTTTCGATAAAATCCTTGACCTCTTTGTACAAGTCATCATCGTGTTGTAAAGTTGGAATATTTTCACGTAGATTCATCTAAAGTGATAACACCGAAAAGATGCGTGGTCTCTGACTTAAAGCATCTGCCACTCGATTCACTGTTCTTTTTATGTAAGTAATCTCAAAGTCGTACTTGCTAAGAAATTTCGACCAACGTCGTTGTTGCGTGTTCAAGTCACGTTGCATAAAGATGTATTGTAGTCCACATTGGTTCGTTTTTAGTTCAATTTTTTGTCCAAAAAGGTAGTGTCTCCAAACTCTCAAGGAATAAACAATGGCTAACAACTCCAAATCGTGCATCTCATATTTCTCCTCATGCCTTCCCAATTTCCTCAAGATGTAAGCGATCACTCGACCGTCTTGCATCAAGACTCCGCCTAAGCCTTCCTTAGATGCGTCAGTGCATACCAATAAGTCTGCATCCATGTCAGCGACCTTTAGTATTAGTGTTATTGTTAACAACTCCTTGAGCCTCCAAAATGCTTCTGTGCATTTTTCGGTCCAAACAAACTTCTTGTTCTTCTTCTCCAATTCCCTGACCGGATTTGCTATCTTCAAAAATCCCTCAAGGAACCATCGATAGTATCCTACTAAACACATGAAGCTATGCACTTCCATCACATTCGTCAGCGCAGTCCATTCAATAATAGCTTCGACCTTTGCCAGATCCATGGGGATACCTTCATCTGAGATGACATTCCCTAAGTAGTGAATCTTCGATTGGTAAAATCATCATTTAGACAATTTCCCATACAATTTGTTCTCTCGAGACATTGTAGTACCAAGCGCAAGTGCTCATCATGCTCCTCCATCGTCCGAGAGTAAATCAAAATATCATCAATGAATACTTGGACAAACTTGTCCAAGTACTTGTGGAACACCCCTCTCATTAAACTCATAAATACCTCTGGGGCATTTCTCAGTCCAAACGGTAAAACAGAAAACTCATAATGTCCAAACCTCATCTTAAAGGTGGTCTTAGGCACGTCATCCTCCTTGATCCGTAACCTGTATTACCCTGATCTCAAGTCAATCTTTGAAAACACCATCGTACCTTTCATCAGATCAAACAGATCATGAATCCTTCGAAACGGATATTGATTCTTGATTGTTGCCTTGTTCAATTGACGGTAGTTAATGCAGAGTATCCATGACCCATCCTTCTTTCATATGAAAATAACAAGTGCACCCCATGGTGACACACTAGAACGTATCAGTCCCAGGTCTAGCAACTCCTTCAATTGCATTCTCAACTCCTATAACTCTGGGGTCGACATACGATAAGGCATTCTCACTATTGGTTTAGTCCTCGATTTTAGGTCTATGGTAAATTCCAATTCCCTCTCTGGCAACATCCTAGGTAACTCCTCCGTGAAGACATCTGCAAGCTCTCTCACCACAGGAAGGTGTTCTAGACCTTCCACTACTCCTTCTCATTTAACGCTAGGATCGCATAAATCTTACATCCCTTGTGCATGATCTTCCATAGTTGTAAGGAAGAGATAAACCTCAAGGAAACTCCCTGGTTCTGACCTACAATCATGCATCTTTGTCCCTCATCATTGACCAAGATCATTTTTTTCTTCTTACAGTTGAGTATCACCTCATGCAATTCCAACCAATCCATACCGATCACGGCGTCATAATATCCTAAGATTGTGACGTACAGGTTGGCCCTGGTGACAAACTCTCCTAGGTTAAAGGTACAACTCATAACCTTTCCTCCAACCTTTTGTTTGGCTCCTGAAGCCATCTATACAAAGATAAACTAATCATGTTCGACTACCTTTACCTTAATCCTTTTTAGTGTTGCACTAGAAATGAAACTCTCGGTAGCACCGGGATCTATCAAAATACTAAGGGTCTAGTCAACGACGGTACCTGGTGTCTCGAGCATAGTCGATTGGTTCTCTACCTAGAGGTTATTCATCGTTGCATGAATCTGATGGACCTTGCCCAAATGTCCCACAGCAGTGGGTCCAGTTGATCCATATGCTCTAGTCCTCTCCACTAGGCAGTCGCTCTGGTAGAGTGGCTCCCTACAGGTCCAACACCCCTTCTCCATTCCAATACTCCTGGTACATGAAGTAGAAGCTGATAGCCCATCGTCCTGGAAACTTGGTTTGTTCTGCTAAATAGGACTAAACTGCTGCAACTACGGTCGACGTTGTTGTTGATGTTGTGATCCTCGGTAAGGATTATGCGACTGAGGTGCTAGTCATTGAGGTGTAGTGAAAGTGGATCCTCTCTGGAAGCCACGATATCCTGTTGTATGTCTGGCTAGTGTCTGATTTTTTTGCGCACCAATTGACACCTACCTTGTTGGTCTCGTTGGAGTCCTACCCTAACCCCCACTGATAAGAGCCTCCTCTACTACGAGGGCCTTCTGGATGACATCATGCAAGGTCTGAGGCATCAAAATCATAAACTTTGCACGCATGTTGACATTAAGTCCAAACAAGAACCTATTGACCTTAAGTTTCTCAGTATTAAGGTGCATAGCATACCAAAGAAACTCCATAAAATTTGCCTCGTACTCGGGCACCGTACGGTTGCTCTGTCATAAGGCGTTGAACTTGTTGAGATGATGCTCAATGAATTCCTCTCATAGATACCTCTCTCAGAACCATTCCTCGAACAGTTCCCATGACATATCTTCGATGGCCATGTTCAATTGTGGCAGGAGCGTCTTCCACCATAGAAGAGCATCCCCCTTCAATTGAAACACCACCATGAGAACCTTCATGTTGGAGGTATAGTCATGAAGTGCAAAGAACATCACCATATTCTCCAACCATGCCTCAACGACAGCGCCATCTAGGGCACCAAATAACTTGGGAAATTTGACCTTCTCGTGTTCACGGTGAAAGCTACCAGTACCGACCAGAGCATGCGGTGGACCCTCAAGGGGTGTCGGCACCCTGGCTTCATCTCTATCCAAATGGTTGATTAGTGCCTCAGACATCCACTGAAAAGACCTCATCATCCCAACCACATCACCCACCACTATTTTCTCCTTCTCGACAACATGTTTGTCTCCCTGAGGGTTAGAACCCTCAGGTGTGGATGCTACTAGGGGCATCGCACCTCCTCCCCTAAAACCCCATCATCTGCCTCTGCAGTGTCCTCTAACCATGATTACCTACAAGAATACAAGTCAACTTAATTAGCAACATTATAATCAATATCACATCAACAAAAGCCTTAGTGATCTCAAGTCGCGGGTTGAACCCACTCTGATACCATAAGTAATGACCCCAATCATTACGACTACAAGCGAAGAAAAAGAGAAAAAGTTTTCTTTTTTTCGTTTTTTCCTTTTAAGAAAGAAGGCAACGTGACAATAGTTTAACCAAAAAACCTGATGACGAACACACGCACGCAGATCAGGCAACAGACAACAACAACTTAACACACTAGCACAATGATCAACTAGGAAAAACATGTGTAAATCAAAAGATAGAAACGACTACCCATCGAGCACACAAAATGACAACGTTTACAATCTAAGGACAACATCCAAAATCCCAACACAATGGCCTCAATGACCAGTAACTAGAACCTCGATGGTGCGCAATCCCAATGCATGAAGGCGTTACATCCCAAGCGCCAACAACAACCTACAACGAACAACGCCTACAACGGGTAGCACAGACTCCGACCAACTTATAGTTTGCCTCTATTCATTAAGGCGTGCAATGATCCCTTCATCAGGAATCATGTCATCACACGACTATGGGTGTAACAGTAACCTGGGAGCGACATGACATATCTAGACCAAACCCAAGAATATTAAACGTGCTAGAAGATCGAAATAACTGTCAACCACAAGACGAAAAACAACCCAATCACCCAAATGACAAGTCAATAAGACGCAAGGGAAACTGAAGACTATAACAATCATACCACACAAAAAATTCTTGGCGTACAAGATCTAAAGAAAAAATACATCAATTAAAGACGTGAAACGCCATCTTATGAAAATTCCCAAGAATCCATTCTACAATAACATGAAGCAATAAAATCCTCTCCTCGCTTCTGAAGTCAATTATTAAATAAATAAGATTTTATTAACAAGGTCTCACTGCAATCGTCGTTCCCTAACATATGACTCATGGTAAGCCTAAGTTAAATCCTCCAACCATATCATCCTTATTGTTGTCGATAATATTCATTGTCCAATCAATGTATGTACTAAGGGTATAAA
Organism: Picea mariana; assembly: GCA_032191745.1. Classification (NCBI taxonomy): domain Eukaryota; kingdom Viridiplantae; phylum Streptophyta; class Pinopsida; order Pinales; family Pinaceae; genus Picea; species Picea mariana. Next base: position 15,234 of record JASDQU010031192.1, on the reverse strand, counting down.
ATCGCTAACTAAGATTTACGTCTAACAATGATATCTATCTATATCTTATAATGATATGCTTGTATAGCAATTTAATAAAATAAATGCTAAATCCTTATCAAAAACAATTATAATTTGTAATCTATGGAACAAGTAAAATCTATGTAACAAGTAAAATAACTTTGCTATATAGTGAAGACCCTTTAACTGAAAACAAATCTAATACAATTGCTAACTATGGAACTGAAGATAGTAATATACTACAGTCATTGTCTTTTAAGGTGTGTGTTAGCTAACCAAAACATATCCACTAAATAATAAATTCGTTGGCAACTATTCAGGATAACAAATGTAAAAACGAAGTCAATATGTGTAAGCTGCCAACTGTCAAGCTATCAGCAATATAAAAACACTTCCCAAGATGTGGCAATCCAAACATTAATTCGTTGTCATATGAATAATAACAACACTAATATAGGAACATTGTCATACTAATAAATCCATTACAATTATAACCATTGTGAAATCGTTGCCACATGGAAGTAAGGAAAACGTTGTCCTGTTTAAAACCATTATAATTATAACCATTAAAATTGTTGAGAATAGAATTATTGTCAGCATAATAAACTGTCATAAAACGCAATTACTATTACATGCAATCGTTGTTTCTAAATTGCAAATCTCTGGCACCCATCACACATCCAACGTTGTCACTAAAACTAAGGAAGGAAATGGTGATGTTGTTGGGCGATTTATAACAAGGATGAGTGTGAAATCGCTGCATAGTATAATAAGGTTGTGTGAAATCTGTGCAGAGTATAATAATAACAATGATAGCGAGCTATGGTAAGGTTCTGTGTGAAATAGATCAGTAAATACATTTACGGTAATTACAATATAGTTATACAATATTAATTACCATATAGCTATCCATTAGTAATTATGACTCATCCCAACAATTTTGTTGGGATATCATTGAAATATTCATCGGATAGCCAAAGAAAAGGGGTTGGGATACAATTAACAGAAATGCAGAAATATAATTAAACACACGGACATTTCTTGTAATACAAAATGCAAGCCTGTGTAAGTGTAGTCAAATGATAACTCAATGTAAAATATCTCTGAGAAAATCGTTGGCAAGATCGTGTGTGGTTGGGGAAGTCTAAAACTCTGCGAGGCAATTGATTGGGTGTAAAATGAGTTGTGTTTGGCCAATTAAAAATGCATGGTAAAATTTTCCATCAATTATAATAAAACGAAGAGAAAAAGTTGTGGTTGAAAGTGTTGAAACATAGAGGGTAATTTCCATCAAATATTTCGTTGAGTTTAACATCAAGTTCGTTGGGTTTCACCAATAAAAATTGTTGAGTTTTACCATCAACATTTCATTGAGTTTAACATCACGTTCGTTGGGTTTCATCAATAAAAATTGTTGAGTTTTACCATCAAAAACAATTCACTGAGTTTAACATCAAGTTCACAGTCAATAAAAGGAAGGAAAATGTTGTCATTAAGATTAAACTAAGTCATAAGATATAAAAAAAAACGTTGTCCAATGAAGGGTAAAAGAGCAATCTAAAAATGTATAAACCAAGGGTAAATTCGCAGGGTAAAATTCACCATTAAAAAGTAATAATTTGCAGAGGAAAATCGTAGGCCAGATGTGTTAAAACATAAGGTAAATTCACCTTCAAAATATATTAAATTGTAGAGGGAAAATCACAGTGGAATGTATTGAAACGCAAATGATATTTTCCATCAAATATAACAAAATGAAGAGGTGTTATATAATGTAGATCTCAATGCAAAGCAAAGATCAAACGCAGAGATAAGAAAGGGGTGAACTGCTGGGAAAAACTATCTTTCTCTCATCATCCATGCACAGAAAAGTAGGGCATTAGAATATATAGGTCGATATGCACCGAAGTGACGATCGTCAATTCGGCTCCTGGCCGACTGCTCAGGAATGGACTAATGAACTAGGGATAAGGGTGGAAGATAAAGCGCAATCTAATCACAATAATCAGTAAATCAAAACAGAACAGTCATAGCAATCAGGGAGCAAGTTTCCAAGGAAATCAATTCAAGACAACGAGTGTAAAGCTACGATGACTTAAATTTCTCGATTAAAAACATTGATTAAAACACATTTCCTTACACAATAGAAGTACAATAATGAAAATGAAAGAAATAAAATAATCTACCATTCAAATAAACGGATGTGTACCATAGCCCAAGGTGACAGCTCTGAGTCGTTTTCCCATGCGTGCTCCATCCAACTCCCTCTTGTCGACCGATGAGACTTCACCAGTACCTCCTAGTTAATGCTAGGGGTACTCTTCTTCCCCCTGAGCCCCCTGAGCCACAAAGGGGCCACACACACTAAACCAAATAACAACTAGCATCCATCTCGCCTTGCAAGGTCGAGCTACCACTTGTTACCCGAGCTGGGTATCCCAACTCCCACAAGATAAGTCAGTGAAGACAAAAATTCTATAGCGTAACGTTACGCATCCAATATCAGATCCATGGTCCTCCTCCTCCATCCTTTTTATAAAGTCTCTAAGTGATTTCTTTCCCAAATTCCCATTTAATTTTTTTTCATTAATTTAATTCAGAAAAACCTCCCCCGTACACATGTCACCCATCCCCCTAGTTGCACCAAAAATTAATTTCCTTAATTAATTAATTATTCCTATTTTCCTCACCCACCTAAAAGCATTCCTAAAATCGTTCCTTGGTGTCCCCATATTCCCTTACACATTTTAAATGCCTTACGCCCTTACTAAATTCCTAGTTGAGTTCATATTTAGAAAGTTCTTAAAGGCAAGATTCCTTACTAAGTTAGTCATTCTATTTTTTCCTTATGTTTCCCTTTTTCTTTATGGTTCCCCTTTTTCCCTTAGTTTCATATTTATTTTAAGTTTCCCTCTTTTCCCTTTTTATCTAAAACTCAAATTAGCAATTGTAGAAAAACCACATATTTATCTTTTTAATTAATAAAGTTTAATTAGCATATGTAGAAAAACAATCATTTATTTTTTTTAAATTAATCCCCCAAGGTAATTTTATTTTAATAAATTAATTGAATTTCTTACCCCCTTCTCGTCACATGTTTAACTATGATTATTATTATTATTATTTTACCACAAGTATCACTTAGACCTAGATTTTAATTTCCTAGGATGGGTGACATTTTTATTAGGGAAATTGGTTTTAACTCTTACTTATCACATCATTCATTTTAAGGCCGACTAGGTTTATTCACTTACCCATTGAAATCAAAATGTGCCCTTCAGGATGCACTAGGTGATTCAAGGGTGCCACTCACCTTTTTTTGTTTTCCTTGTGTGGCGTGCCCTTCAGGATGCACTACGTGCTCCAAGGGTGCCACTCGCCTCTTTCCATTTTTCTTGTGCGACGTACCCTTCAGTACACACTACATGCTCCAAGGGTGTCACTCACCTCTCTCCATTTTCCTTGTGCGACGTGCCCTTCAGGACGCACTACGTGCTCCAAGGGTTCCACTCACCTCTTGACTGACTTGGTATACATCAAAAACCCCTCGAGTCAATACTCCGCCAGGTGATATTCTGGGAGACTAAGAGCCTCTAAAGAATAAGGCCCCTACCTTATTACGTGCCCCTTAGAATCATTGTGAGTGACTATTGCATTCTACCCTCACGGCATCGTGGGTCTTATTGAACTAGGTAATCGTTAACCTACAATTTGAGCCAAAATGGAAGTGATAGTAGGCTATGGCAAGGCTTATGTCCACACCTCTCCCTCAATGTCTCTGGTTGTCATGCGTGACCCCTCTACTCCACATGTGAGTCTGTTCGACAAGCTATCGTCAGCTTGCATCATCAACAGATCATGTTACCAATAATAATCAAGCATCATAACATTTAATCGGATGTACATATGTCATATCAACAACAATCAAAACTCAATAGTCCACTCCCTGAATCGATCCGGAGTCCAAGGGGTTTCATCGATGCTTCTGCATCCTCGAGGTCCAAAGTCCTACACACTCAGGAGAACCCAGTCAATAGCACTTGTCTATGTAAACACACAAAATAACATATCCATAACGCCTCATAATCATAATCAAACGGCCAATAGTATAATAATCTGGATCACTTGCAAGCAAGTGTCCTCAAAGAATAATTTATCTTAGTTCACACAAGAGCGGGATGTTACAGCCTTTATGCCCTCCCCATTTCTATTTTTCCATTTTCTATTATCCCTTTTGCTTTCTAATTTCTCTACTTAGTAGTCTTTCCGAAAATGCTTTGGTGCATGGGTTGGCAGAGTCACGGGTTCACGTTTATGATCACACTTCTACCTTATTCCATACTTGCCCACTTTGTCGATTGTGGGTGTCGGGATGGCAAGTTCAAAATTGTTCCCCTAGCTTCCAAGGTTCCACGATATATAGATTGGTCATCCTACCCTGCCATCATGCCCTATTTACTGTTACACATTTTTCCAGTCAAAAAATCAGAGGCATACAATTTGACCCTCGGGTCCTCATGTTTCCTGAGTATCCCTTGACACCCTATTTAGTATTCCATCTCCTTCCACCCTGCATGTGACATTAAGAACTATTATGGATATTATATAATGCATATGCTTGTTTAGTCATTCTGATGTTCATCTACACATGCTTGCATCAGAAAAATTTGGAGTGGTGGCATGGCCATGAGCAGTCAGTCATCCCAGACATCAGCAAACCGATAAGGCCAAAGGTAAATATGCATACATTATGTTCCTAGTATGTTTACCAAACAAATATCCTCGGTTATTTATTCATCTATGGCATGGTGAATATGATGATGTCATTTGCAATACATGGTTTGCAGTTCACAAGAAGTATCAACAAGTGCAAGTGAGACGTCGAACATAGCGCAGGTTCCGCAAACTAAGAGGTGTGGTTGCAAAACTATGGCTCCATAGTTCATCAAAGTTATGTTTCTACTTGTATGTTTATGTCAGTAAAAAAAAGAATACAAAAAAATAATGCACACTACCATTCACTTTAGTTTTACTGTTCAAAAATTGTCACCAGGTCTAGACTTGTAACACCCAAAGTACTATCAGTAGAGGGATTGAGCAGCTACCGAACTAGACAAGTGTTCATCGGGGACATAATGGTCATCTATAGCACCTACTTGGACAAGGAAAACAAAACTAGATCCATTATGTGTGCTGACATGACAGACAAGAATGCCATGATGACAGTCACACTGACTATTCTTACACAACTTGTCCAAAAACATGCAGAAAATATATTGTCGGGTAATGGGATATCCATTACAAATTTTAATATATTGCCCAAAATAGTATATGACCGTGGTGATTGTGATCAGATTATTTCTCTCAACGAAACAATTATTGTGGAAAAAAAATTGTTGTTTGTTCATAATATCATTTCATCTCAGACACAACTATCATCCAGCTTGCATAGAGAAATGATATTTACCCAATCGGAACCATTGGCCTAGCTGTCACATTGGTGATAAAACTTGGCTCGCAACACATTCTCCATATAAAATATAGAGAGTCGGATAGTGACAAGGAAATGGTACCATTCTCCATATCTAGTTTTGTCCTTTACTTTCGCATGTGCATGTATCTCAGGTAAGTTACACAAACATTGCACTGTTCCATGTTGTAGTTGCAATTGTTTGATACCTATTCAAATTTTTTTTCGTCATAGGAACAACAATTGCACAAAGGGTAGTTTCCACTTATGCTCTTCAAAAATATAACAAAGAAAAGGGATGTTAGAGAAAGGATCTTTCGCACAACCCAAGCAATATGTGTAACAGAGTTGCAAGCAGACATAGTACAGGATCTAAAGAAACTAACTAGATCTACAACTGTTGTGCATATACATCTATAGAATCATCCTCACTTTGCTTATACAAATATCCTTCACCAAATTTCTACAGCTTATTTTATTTTATTTTATTTTGAGGAGGGGATGGTGGAATTGTGTATTATATTGTTCAGTGTATTAATTCCTATGCTCGCGTTTCCATTTTGAAGGTGTTTTGGTTGCAACGAATGCGTATTCGACCCCCTTTGAGCCTGTATGTGCGAAATGAAACTCTCATTCTTCTGCTTCCGCTTTGATAATTGATGATATGATTGATTGTCTGTGATGCAGTAAAAAATGTCCATATATATATGGACATTACCTCAATACTTCCATCTGAACCGTGGGCAACACAACTGTGCATTGTACAATTAGGCAGCCTCTGTTACAAGATGTGCTTCCTAGGTTAGCAGAATTGTCATATGAAGTATACCTACAGAAAAAGGAAAGCAGTGTCTACATGTTGTGCGACTTTCAGATACACAACAAATTTACCTTAAATGAGGACAATGCAATATTTCATATCAGCTGATGAAGAAGAAAAAAAAAACATATCAAGCTTTGGTAGGAACCGAAAATATCTCATCTGTCTCTGTAATATTTCTTCAACACCCACATGAATGTTCATTGGATTTGAGTACTTGAGAATCTAATTACAAATGAAATCGATATTGTTATTTTGATGCTTTCTTGCATCTCCCAGTAAGAATTTTTCAATGTGTCTCTGCAATATTTCTTCAACACCCAGATGAATGTTCGTCGGACTCGAGTACTTGAGAATCTAATTACAAATGCAATTGATGTTGTTATTTTGATGTTTTCTTGCGTCTCCCAGTGAGGATTTTGCATATTTTTTTCAGTATGAAAATAAAATAAAAAGAAACATGGTGGGTGGTTGTTGCTTTGATGCAGGATCCTGCACAGCTTTTGGGTGCCCAAATTCGACAATTGTGTTTCAACTATTTAGCCATGATAGGATTTTTGCAATTTTCTTTCGGGTGCCCAAATAAAATAAAAATGTGTCTCCAACTATACATTTATGGTATGGTATTTGCATTTTCTTGATGCCCTAATTGAAAAAAAAGGAACTCGGCATGGATCAAAACATCAGCTTGCGATATTCAAATCTCGTTATAAAGATTGCATGGGCATAAGATTGTTCGGTCCAAAAATTGAAAGCATGGCAGCAAACCCCATATATCCCATGGCCCTGATTATTTTCTCGTGGGAACATATACCAGATGTAAGAGAAAACCAATGCCGCAACGTGTTTTATTTATATATCAAATTGTTTGATGCAAAGGTCGATGTGTGCTACTCTATGGAACCTTGTGGGATCTTTCTTGCGGCCTGTTTGGATTTTACTTGGTTCTTGGTTGTATGTTTCGTCTGTCAATTTGTTTATCGCGGGACTTTTAGTGTTGTTCGGAGGACACATAACAATAGGATTTCAATATTTTATCCATCTAGCCCGCAAGTCTACCTGTCAATTTGTATAGCATTGTGACACAAATGTAGTATGTGGCTTGTTTTAGCACTTTTCCTTGATCGATGAACTTGGTAAATTAATCTCCTGGAATAATTTGAAATAAACGAATATATATTGTGCGAAGTCCAATGGTGCTATCATGTCAACAAGAGGCCTTTAAAATTCAAATTGGTCGTTGTCAACAGCTTTGTTTTGTTTACTTCATTTTTTTTTAATAAAAGATTTAACATCCTTTAGTAATTTTATGTAATTAAATTGTACAATATCAATATTTAATATTAATAATTTATTATTTGAAATTAATGTTTTCAGATAATGTTAGATAGTTGATAGGGATTTCCATCTATAACCAATCGCAATATTGACCTGTCAGCCCTAGAGTCCGTCTGTCAATTTGTATATTCTGGAAATCTGAGTATTGTTTGGAGGACATAGAACAATAGAATTGCAATGTTGAGCCAACCAGCCCGAAATTCCGCCTATCAATTTTTATTTCGCGGAGCTCTGGGTGCTATTTGTAGGACACGGAATAATAGAGGCCCAATTTTGAGCCCGCCAGCCCGAGAAACCGTGATCCAAAAAGTGGCTAAGTATGGAATGAGGGATTTGTACATGCTCTATAAAATCTCATGTCCATACTTTATAAAAGTACATATTTAGTATGTATGACTCGTTTCTCGAAAAAATTCTGGGTGCAGAAGTTGGCAGATACACGTGTTCAGATTTCCACTTACTTTTATATCACCAGCCCAACCAACCACTTCCCCGTTTCATATTGTACAAACTTTTTGGATCGCGGGTTTTTTAATAGGCGGGTTTTTCTTTTAAATAAGATATTTAACATCCTTTAATAATTTTGTGTATTAAATTGTACAATCTCAATATTTAATATTAATAACTTTGTATTGAAAATAATGTTTTTAGATAATCTTAGATAGTTGATAGGGATCACCATCCATAAACAATCACAATCTTAAGCCCGCCAGTCCTGGATTCCATCTGTCAATTTGTAAATCGTGGAACTCCGAGTGTTGTTTGGAGGACACAAAACAATATAAGTGCAATGTTGAGCCAGCTAGCCTACAAGTCCACCTGTCAATTGGTATATCGCGGAACTCTGGGTGCTATTTGTAGGACACGGAACAATAGAGGCCCAATTTTGAGCCCACCATCCCAAGAACCCGCGATCCAAAAAGTGCCTGCGTATGGAATGAAGGATCCGTACATGCTCTATAAAATCTCATGTCCATACTTTATAAAAGTACATATTTAGTATGTATTACTCGTTTTTCAGAAAATTTCTAGGTGTGGAAGTTGGCGGATTCACGTCTTCAGATTTCACTTACTTTTATATCACCAGCTCGATCGACTGCTTCCCCATTTCATATTTTACAAACGTTTTGGCTCCATGTTTCTGAATAGGTAGGTTACCGGATAGGCGGGTTCAACGTTGCGTTTCCATTGTTCTATCACCTGCAAACAACACCCGGATTTCCGCGATCTACAAATTAGAAAAATAATTGAAATGAAAGAATATATACTAT
>JASDQU010031186.1:0-11397 GCA_032191745.1 Picea mariana | reverse complement strand
TGTACATACATCTTGTGTTATTTGTGTTCATTGTGGTGATGACTTGTTGATGATGTATTGCTGATATATGTTGCTGATGTGTGCTCACATGTAACTAGTTATAAATGATAACAATGGGTAATGAATAAATGTTGAATGCTAATTGATGAGTTTTGGTGCAAGAGGGAAGTTTTGGGAGAAAGAGCCCCACACTCATTCACCCCCCCTCTAAGTGTGGTAGGTGTGTACAACACTGTGATCCTGAAGTAGACTCTGAAGTACCTGATCCTGAACCCTGTGGACCAGTAGCCTGCGAAATTGAACTTTGTGGCCCTGTAAACTATGAACCTACCGTCATCGAACCTAGTGGCCCCAAATTTTGTGTCACTATAGTCTACTATAGACTCACCTGAATCTGAGGTGAAGACTTCTCACCCCTCTTTATCCCTCTAGAATTCCTAAAGGATCTGTCCTCCTCAAATATGACATCCCTCCTCAAGACAATCTTCCTCAAGGAAGGAAGGTATTTACAGAAAGAATTTGAAGTCTCACTGTATGCAACAAAGATCCCTCTCTCTATCATGGGCTCCAACTTTTTCCTCTTCTCAGAAGGGACATGTGAATATGTGATGCACCGAAAAATATGAAAGTGCCCCACCTCAGGATTCTTCCCAAAAAAAGCCTCCTTAGGAGTCATGCTCCCCACAACCTTGTGAGGACTCATGTTCTATATATAAACTTCAGTGTAGCATGCCTCAACCCATAGAAATAGTGGCATCCCCTGATCATGTAGCATGTCTCTCACAACCCCAACAATGACCCCATTCTTCCTCTCTGCAATCCCATTCTATTGTGGGTTGTAAGGAACAATCAACTCTCTCCTGATGCCCTCTCTTGCACATAAGTCCATGAACTCCTTGGACATATACTCACCCCCATTGTCTGTCCTCAGAACTCTAATTTTATTCCCTATCTAGTTCTCCAAAAGAGCTTTGAACTCTTGGAATTGACTGAAGACCCGTCCTTTGGGCTTCATGAAGAAAACCCAAGACTTCCATGAGAAGTCATCAATGAATATAACATAATATAAACAACCAGTCAACGATGCTGAAGAAATCAGGCCACACACATCTGAATGAATAAGATCAAGGATCCCTGCTTCTCTACTGTTACTACTACGAAAAGAAGTCTTGGTGTACTTTCCCAAAGAACACCCCTTGCACAAATCCTGGTGCTCTATACTAAAATCTGGAACTCCAGTCACCATCTCCCTTAGTACTCTCAAAGCCCCATGGTGCAAATGTGCCATCTTCCTATGCCATAGCTCACATAGGTCACTGCTGTTGGTAGTATGAATCAATGCTCTCACTGGCTAGAACATAATCTTACACAACTTCTCATGTTTAGTCCCAATCACTTTGGCCAAAGTGATACTAGACCCCTTTGGGAAAAGGAGCACCTTCCCATCATGGAACAAGACCTCATAGCCCCTCTCCTCAATAGAAGAAACTGATACTAATTTCTTCTTCAACCCTGGAACATATAGGACCTCCCTCAACAACATGGGAGGCAAAGACTCCCTCTAAAATGATACAGTCCCGTAACCAACTACCTTGACCACCTGGTCATCTCTAAGCACTACCTCAACATATCCAATCTATGTAAGGTATGTCAAGTGCTCACAAACCCTTTTCATATGACAAGAGGCATCACTATCAATATACCACATAGCTGAATGATTGGTCCTCATGGATAGACACACAACCAAGGAAAATTCCTTATCAAACTTGGTGGAAAAATATTCCACTGTTGTTGAAGCTATTGTTTGTTTCTTTTTCGTGTTCGGACACTGACCTGCATAGTGCCCAAACTTGTGGCCTAAAAAGCACTTGATTTTTCTCATGTCTTTCTTCCCTTCACCCTTGGGTTTGTTTCCACCCTTAGGACCCTTTCTGAACTCCTTCTTGTTGTTGGAAGAAAGAGCCACATTCTCCTCATCATGACCTGTGGATGAACTGCCATGTACATAACCTCTCTGGGTCTCCTCCTAAACAAAGTCATCCCAAAGACGTTCCCAATTGGGAATCTTCTCGCTAGCCACAATGCCCTCTACAAAAACAACCCATTGTTTGGAAACTCCATTCAATGTTTTTCTCACAAGATCACTGTCAACTATGGCCTCCCCCATAGCTCCAAGCTCATCTCTCACCTATGTCAGTCTAGTAAGGTATGAGACCATATTTTCAGCCTTGGTGGTCTTTATGCTATTCAATTTTTCCGTCAAAACCATCTTCCGGTTCTCATTAGTACTCTGGTACAATTTTGTCAAAGACTCCCACATCTCATAGGAATTTGACTTCTCTGTCAAGTGAGGAATCAAATGGTCTGTGATGGTATCAAGAATAATCCTCTTAGCCTTGATACTCTTTATAGTGTAACCCGCAAGAAGAGTAGCATCAGTAGGTACCACCACAGGATGAGTTGCGGTATTTTCCACAATGTCCCACAACTCATTTTATTGCAACAACAAGATCATCCTCTCCTTCCAAGCACCAAAATTTGCTACCCCATCAAGTCTGTCCTCAACTCTCAAACTTGTAGCCATTGACCCCTTTCTGCTGAAAATGAAAAATTCAAAATTCTGTCTGGTGAAGTGACTGATGTCCCAACTTTCTGACTTGCTGAAATATTTCTTCTTCTTTCAACTTAGCTTTGATACCATGTAAATTTTCAGAACCCAACCCAGTTTCAGTCTTGCTGATTTTTTAGCCAATTTTTAAGGCCCAAACCCATATTTATAATAGCCAATTAAACTCAGCAGAAAATAAATTTTAGAAATGAAACATGAGGATTTTGAACTTTTCTTTTAACACAGAAATAAAATATCAGCAACACATAAACTCAAAAAATATTAACACAGAGATTTTCAGTCTAACAACGACCCTGGAAAAACCCACAAGGGGGAAACTAGTGAGAGAGGGAGTTTTTATTATTTGGGAGCTTCAGAGAAATTCTATTACAACATATTCATCTTCATAAATTTAAATGACAAACTTATCTCGATAACCATGCCAAGTCGTCACACAGGAAAATGAGCAAAACCACTCAAAATTCTTTCCAGAATTTTCTATAATAAATTACAGGTGTGCTCCTAAATTTCTGTGCCTACAAATGACTATATGGCTGCCTTGAAATTCATTCCAACAACTACAACAAATTTCTAGGTGTATTAATGGCTATACGACCTCCTTGAAAACCATGACAAACTTTCTAGAAAACCCACACAACAACCTGCCTCGATTTCTATGCCAAGAAGTGATTGTACAGAATGTAGAAATACATACGATACGACCGACTGTCCCTCCTCGAAAACTGTGCCAAAAGTATGGATGTACGGACTGAGAAATGCATACTCTATGGATAGAATTAAATGTTGGTCTTACTGCCTCGATTTATGTGCCCACAAGATACTTGTTGACGGGCATATGTGACACACCGTCAGTCAGAAGGATAGATCCGAACCGGGGTTGTCTAATTAAACTAATCCATTTGGTGTGATCTATCCTGACGTGTTTAATGGTTCAGTTAGCCAACTAAGGTCCTAAAATAATGAAAGAAAATAAGCTACCCTAAAGCTATAAATATGATACTATGTACATGAATCTAGTTATTTACAAATGCTAAACAAAAACATAAATATGAACATGTGATTATGAACAGGATATTTACAATTTGCAATTTTTGGTGGATGTCTTGCGAAATCAATGTTTTTGTAATTGTTTACGAAGTAGATAAAGAAAGAACATATTGTTTCTTTAGTTTCTTTTTAATAATTTAAAATCTAAGAACTCAAAAGATACTAATAAAACATAATCTGAAACAAGAACAGAATAATAGTCACAATCAATTTAAACTGTCTCATTTCACTAATGAATAAAATAATAGAAATTGAATGTGAATAAAACTAACCTGAGATTAGTCTCATACCGTGTCGGTATCCTTGTATAGTTCGAACTTCCAACTATCTTTCATGTGAGAGAAATCTGTAACATGCTTGTGCTAACATCTCCAGAATAAACTCAAGGTATTTTTGGGAGCAAAGATATAAAAATAGTGTGATAAACATATAGATCCAGAGACCTTATAATGATGAATGTTTACAGTAAAATAAATTTTAATGTGAATCATTCATATGATACATCAACTTAACATCAAGCATAAATTGATGATATTAAAGTGAAATAACGATCACAAATATAATATATGAAATAACAAGTTATAGACAAAATTTAAAGCACTGAATAAAATGAAACATTACATGGTAATGAGTCTAAAGTTGTATAACATGTTAATATTCCATAATATAAGAGGAAAAACATAAATGGAACAGTGTCACACTGGTCTAAAGCCGAAATTTGAACAACTTGTCTATATAGCCTTTGGGAATTACATGTCCATAATGCATTCCTAAAGGGATGCCCTCACTAACAAAAGTGAACAGTATTTAAAGTAATCCAGGATCCAAATACTCATATCTCATAGGATAGAGTTGAATCTCCGAAAATCAAGTAATATTACAAAAATAGTGGATTGGAAACTACTCATAACAGAGTTGGTTTATACAAAATTAAATCAAAGTTTTTATAAAACTTAAAGAAGGAGAAACTACTAATCATTTAGGCATATAATTGAAAATATTTCCTCCAAGTAATCAACAGCATAATCTCCCATTTCCTGAGAATAGCAAAACCAATTTTATATATTAGAAAAACAATTTCTAAACACTAATTATTATTATTAAAAGGTTTGGCTACAGAATTGAAGATTCTGTAGCCGGTATTTATTTTTGTAAATGAAATCACAATTAAAATCTACTTATTTCGACTTAGATAACAAAATCAAATGAAATCACAACAAAACTTTTTACCATTAAAAATCTGCCAAAGAGGGATCATACATTTCAAAGTTTATAATTTCATTGACACTGGTCATATTCTTAATGACTATGTTTCCACATCTCTTGATATGTTTAGTGTCCCACTCTGCATGTTCCTTGAGATCAAGGTTTTATTGCTTCAACAAATCATTCTGAGCAGTCAAAGTTTTAATTTGGGCCTGTAAGAGAGGAACGTTTGTATAGTAACGCTCAGCCCAATCGAGACAACCATCACAGTGTACAGGGGAGATGGCAGATTGAAGAGGGACACAATCGACCAAGGGTGCTTCAGTATTACCTGCTATTTTCTTTAGATCTTTCTTAATGCCTGAGAATCCTTCTTTACCCTTAAGGCATGGTGGTAAATTTATCATGAAATCATATGGTTCAGTATGAATGATAACCTCCCTCCCGGAACCCTGAATTTTTGGATCTTCTCGAGCTAGAAAATCATCTATCTCAGGATTCGAACCCTCATCAATCGAATCAATCGAGCTCAGATGAGTATCCTTTCGGTTCCTTATTTTTCTAGAGATTAGGTGACCGACCTTCTTGTTCTTGAAACCCAAATCTGTGCACTGTTGTTTTTTTCCTTACAAAGTTTGTTGGCATCAGACTTAACATTAACATTCAAGCTAGCATTATTCACAGGCACAAGAGGATCATTTCCCTTCAATTCATCAGTCACTTGCTCTGGAAATATTACAAGTGAAAACCTACACGATGATCCTTTATCTAGAGGCGTTTTATCAGTAAACTTTGGTCCATTAATTGAATTACCGAACTGGTCTTCAACCACTGGCTTATCTGAGTTAGGGTTTGCAATTAAAATAGGGTTTACTTTAGGATCAACCTGAATGAATCCATTCCTCATCAAAAAGGTCTCCCAGCTGTCACCTATGGTCGACATATGATACATCAACAAGATTTTAACCAATCCATGGTCGAACAGGCTCTAATTGATACCCTATCATTTGTAACACTTGGACATCTTATAGAGACTCATCAATAAGTAAGAGGGCATATCTAAATCAGAACCTATGAAATTCATGAAAAACACGATATGGTAGAGAAAGTCCAGTTCGTATTAACCTTCGCATGTAACAAATTGTTTTAGAATTAACAATAAGCTATGCCATATAGGTTTTAAGAGAGCGATAGGAATACCTTTTACACAATAGTTGGTTTTTTGGGAGGTTATAAAAAAATTCCACATGACTTCTTCTATCCTGGTGACTTTAAACCATCTCTTGCCTTTTGATAGGAGCCATGTTGCTTTGCTGAAGAAATATTCTGTCAATTCTAACCGTATGTCTCCAATGTTAGCTCTGAACCCATCAAAGGTTCGTGCAGACGCTTATGCTACCTGGATATTATAACCCTCGAATGTCTTGAGGAATATATCCCATCCATGATCCTTTAGGTCCTCAATATCATCATCATGGGATAATAAGTCTTGGAATCCATTCGGCTCTATGTGAACGACATGTGCCATGACCACTATAACAAGGATGCAACAAAGATCACTCGAAATAGTTTTAGGTTCCAATCGTGCGAGCAACGAAAACAAGTATGAACGGAGAGAGGAAACACGAAAATAACAGAGCATGTGGGTTATCATAACTCGAATAGTGAGAAAGAAAACTAGAGGGTTCATTGTATTCCTTACCATCTCTCGCGATGAGCTCCAAAACTACAGAGTACAAAACCCTATATAGACAATGAATAACTTCATTAGTGTTTTGAGCCAGTAAGGTAAAGAGAAATTGCAAGTACAACAGGTTTATACTCATTGGTATGAATGTTGATACGACCATTGAAATCATGAGAAGAATATCAAAAATTAACCAAGGCTCTTCATGTATCAAAATATTTTGACAATTTGAATGCATAAGGACCATATTAAAACAAAAAATCAATAATGAATTAATCAACCATTTCATAAGATTTGAATTTCAATTACATATGGATGGATTTAAAAGATATTTCTAAGACACAAAATTATTAAACCAAGCCAAGTTTTATGTTTAATTCATGCTTACAGTCATGAATTAAAAATAAAACAAATGAAAATGCAAGCAGTAAAGAATTAATAAGGAAATCTTTTAATCCAACAATCATTTTTAATCTCTCAAAAATGTTTACAAATTTGAGGTGGTGGAAGCTACGAAAAAGTGTAATCTCTTTTGATCATGTTAAATATAAAAAATCATGTGTGGCTGCCAACAATGGTGACATACTAGGCGAAGAACTTATCTCTGCATCACCAGAAAATTCATGTTAGGGTGAATCATAAAGAATGAAGTTTTAAGAAACAATTGACAACAGGTCAAGCATCCTGATCAAAACACAGAAAATAACGTAGTGACTAGTCTAGCATTAGATGTGTTTTTGTCAAAAATGAAATCTGGTATCAAATCGAGATTATGAGCGAAATGATGTTTAGGTAACCGACTCTGATACTATTGACAGGGCCACCGCTACTAGCAGGCATCCATAGCCTCGATAGGGATGTCATTTAACCCACTCTAACACCTATGTCCTATCCAAGAGTCATCCATTCATAATAAAGAACATATTTACTTTTGATGAATTCAAAAGGACATACCCGAAAATTTTCTTAAACCCAACATTGCTTTGCGACCAACAAGCCTGTTTAGTACCTCGACAAAGTTGCCTTGGCATCATGCATTCATTTACCCACTGCTAGTAGACCTGTTCAGTGTCTCGGTGGGCTTACAAACACTTCCCACACCTTGCAGTGCTTTCAACTCTCTAGAATTTGTTTACAAATTTACAGAAACTTTATGATATTCAAGAGAGCGGGGTGATGCTAAAAATATCAGATTTTGAAAACAAAACTTGATCTTTTACAACTTATTTTCTCATTTGACGACCTTCATCATGATCTGAACATTTAGATTTTTTGTTAAGAAACCATCTCGAGGACTGGAAGGTATAATTGAGTTGTTTTTGTTAAAACAAGGACAACGTTAAGAGTTTTATTAATGATAATTGTGTCTTGTAATTTTAAAGAAAAACCTGGAACACTGTTTTGAATTTTTTTTTACTTCTGCTGATCTGAGTTTTAGCATTCACAGAACTGGTGCTTCGAGGAGTTGTTAGTTGTTTCTAATGAATGAAAATTCTGATTTCCCTTCCAAAAATGAAATGGTGACTCAAACATCATTATTTGAAAATAAATCAAAATCAAGCAAAATGAAAGGAACCAAAATAAAAAAACAGAAAATAAAATAGAAAAAAAACAATATGTACAAAAGGTGGATCTGAAATCATTAGGTGAAATGCCTTTTGAGATCTTGGCCATTCACTGGAAATGTGTCTAACTGTTTGTCCAATTTATGTAGATGGAAAGAGCTGGGACCCAATTTTTCAGAAATTACAAATGGTCCCAACCACAGATTCTGGAACTTGGTGTGTTCCCCCTTTCCCTTGTGAGCTTTATCCCACTTGAGAATCAAGTCTTTGACATCAAAATTCCTATATGAAAAATAATTTGAATCAAACCATCTTTTTACAATTTGTTGATGCTGATCCAGTTTCTTCTTTGCTTGTGTTCTCACTTCCTCTAGTTTCAATAAGGCATTTATTCAATTTTCTAGAGGAGGGCATTCCTCTTCTTAAACTTTATGTGACAGTTGCAGAGAAGGAAGTAGAACATGCGGAGGGAGAATTGCTTCTCTTCCATAAATGAGGAAGAAAGGGGAATTACCAACAGAGTATTTTGGGGTTACCCTATCAGCCCAAAGTATATTATACAGTGCATTGTGCCAATTTTTGTTATTTTCTGAAACTATCCTTTTAATAATCTTGAATAAATTTTTGTTCGTTGATTCTTCTAGGCCATTTCCTTGAGGGTAGTAGCTTTCATAATAATTCAATTTAATCCCTTTTTCTAAAGAAAAAATTTTCATATCAAGGGATGAAAAGTAAGAGGCATTATCAAAGACCAGACATTCGAGAATGCCGAATCGAGCAATGATATGAGAGTTTAGGAAAGATACTACCTGATTTGTGTTCACCACTTTCAAAGGTACAGCCTCAGACCATCTAGTAAAATAATCTGTTGCTATAAGGATATACTTGTGCTACTGCGAAGAAGAAGGATTAATTGTTCCTATGATGTCAAGGACCCATTACTGAAAAGGAGAATCTACAGTAACAGGCTGCAAAGGGAATGTTGCCTTTTTCACCCGTCCTGCAGCCTTTTGGCAGATTATGCATTTATGACATAGCGCATGGGCATCTTTAAACAAAGTGGGCCAATAGTACCCAGATCTTAGCACTTTGTGAGAAGTGGTATCTCCATCGAAGTCACCACTGGCTTCACCTACATGAAGTTCAGATAACACTTTCTCCGACTCTTCCTTTTCTAAACAACGCATAAGAACACCATCAAAGTTATTTTGAAATAATACATCATTGATTAAATGGAAAGATGCATATTTTAGCCTAAGTGATCTTCTTTTTTTATGATCAAGATTACGAGGATCAGATCCATGTGTCAAATAAAATTTAATGTTATCATACCAAGAATTGATAGTAACTTATGCACAACTGATTTGTTTTTCATTATGTTGATTTACAGTTAAGGTGTTGATTTGTCTTTCCTCTTCTTCAACTAAATCAGCCACTAGTTTACATAGGCCTTGACCTCTAACAATCTATCCATGGGTTGTTTTTAGGTCATATTCCTGTAGTGATGCCCTCCAATTTTCCCTTTTCTCGCCCATTTCTTTTTTTACTAATAGGTTTCTTACAGCTGGGTAGGGAACAATAACCTTAGTTCTGGATTTCAATAGGTATGACTGATGTTCTCACTAGAAGTCACTCCTAGATTGTGGCAGGAGTAAGCCTGATGCCCATCAATTTTATATGTCATGATAATTGAATTGAGGTGGTCAAATGGCTGCAGACCTAGGAGAATATCGTTTTAACTCAAAAAACTAGGCCAAGCATGCACGAGCAGGTGAGGTTCTAATCTAACTTCAATCAGGAAGTTGGATTTAAAAAAAGAGCAGAGGGAAGAATTGGTGGGAAAAATGAACAGGGCTGCTATGGGCATCATGCCTTCCAACAACTTAGAGAAGAAATACAAGACACTGAAAATTTCCCTAAGAAACATAGTTACAACAACACGGTGATCAAACCTTCATCACAACGTTGTTGTAACAACTTGACTGGATCCTTCAATTCTAAGTTACTCAGTGTAAGAAGGAAAATATAACACAAGAAACTGATTTAAAACTGGTAAAAACACTGTCATGATCAAACATACATCACAACAACACAATCACCCCCGACTGGATCTTCCAATTCTGAGTTTCTTAAAGCAATGTTTACAGAGAGATAGAAAGAAGATGACTTTCATTAAACAAGAAGTCTCACGTACAAATGCATAACCAAGAAAACCAGTGCTTCATTAAACTTTTACAATCGGGAGCCAAGCTCAACCATCGACCCCAACAAAAATGAAAAAATGCCTCTAAATACTTGGAGTTGGCTCCATCGTCGAAGCATGATCATATCATGATTTCAATGCTTTGCGTAGGTGAGTTTCCTTGTCAATATGTGCATGCAGCCATCAATCAGACTACCCATGCAATCGGTTGTTAGACACAATCTTTATCAGGCTGGACTAACAGTCACCTTCTACACTTTGTCCCTTTCTGAACTTCTATTTATGGAAGGAAACGATGTTCAACCATCGTCAACCACCTTAATAACTTCTTTCTTGGGATTAGGTAAGGCCTGATCGACTCTTCTTCTTGAACAATGTCGCAGCCTTTCCTTAGCCACTGCTACTTCATTGGATTGCTATGAGGGGTTTGGCCTGTGAATGTGGATGAGGATCTGACAAGGAGGGCGATGGTGCCAACAATGTGGAGGAGAGATGAGGGGGGCTGAGGTGGAAGCACCAAGTGGTGAAGAATGGGGGCTATGTCACCAGATGAGGAGTGCCATGGGAAAATGGATAAGACACAGGTGGAAGTGGCATGGAGCACGGGGGCACACGTGTCAGGAAATAAGAGGGACAAAGGGAATGGGGGCATGACACCTAGGAGAGTGGAGGACAGGTGTGTAGTGGTTAAAGGTAGGAAGGAAGTGGGAGATGCAATAGGGGAATAGGACAGGAAAAGTGGGGGACACTTGTCACCAGGGGGAGGAGGCGGTAAGTAGAGGAGGAAGTAGTAAGGGGCTTTAGGGGGGGCCCACACAAAACTAGCCATATCGAACCCCCCATTAAAGGAATAATGAAAAGGGGGTCTGGAATGAGACCTCAACCGCCAATCTGGGCACTTAAATCCCGGTCAATGAAACTTGCGTTCCCTCACATTGGACGCCCCCGACCCATTAAAGGCAGAATGATGAGGGGGGTCTGGAATTGGACCATGAACATAGATCTGGGTGCGCATATTCTAACTGCTTAGATCCCCATGCCCGATAACGCCTATATCGGA
>JASDQU010031185.1:9984-21260 GCA_032191745.1 Picea mariana | reverse complement strand
AGGCCCTCCCATACTTAAAATTGGTAGCCCTCATAAGGTATTGGGCTTGGGTGATACTTGATGGGGATATTGGGGTGAATTTCTTACATGGCTTGCATATTAGGAATAAACTTACTTTGCATGATTTAAGGACTAATGTGTCTTATGAACATTTTTTTACTTTTTGTTATATTCGGCTTTGTTTAAAATGACCCTAACATGGTTCTTTAAGGGACGTTTTGGGTTGTACCCGAGATATTATTACTTATTGAAATACTTTGGCACATGTGATGCAAATAAGTCCCTCAGAAAATGGCTCTCACATCCTTGGAACCTTGGAAGACGAACACATGGCCTTGATATGAGCATTTTTGGTAAGTATGCTACATATATGGGCTGGAATCCCATAGGCTGGGCAGAGTGCCTTGGAGCTATTGTGCATAGAGGATGGAGGACATGTTCTTTGGACACACCTTGGTATAAAATATGGATGATATTGCACTTATTTTTCACTTGGACATGGCCTTTGGAGGCTTATGACATCACCATATAGTCTTTGATGTCACTATTTGGACTAGGATTTCATGGATTTCATGGTTCAGAGATGATTAGACATGGTTTGGGTTGAGGAGACACCTTGCCTCACACCCTTATGCATTAGAGTCATGACACATGGCCCTTAGAGGCCCAACAATTCACTCTTTGAGCCTTGAAATATCACACTTGAGCATTGTTAGAAAAATAGGTGTGTCTGTTTCACCATAGACAATATAGCAATATTGTCACCCAACAATAGGCAAAAAGGCCACCCCCGGGCACCTTAACCTTGATAGAAAAAATAATTTTGGAATCAATCCAATAGCCAACCAAGGTAGCACACCTTTCTCCAAGTCTAGTGAACCATGCAATAATAACCAAAGACCAAGCAGAAATTCTAAACCATAACTAAGATAAATTCCAACCAAAACCAAAATGCTAGTTGTATCAGCTGCAACTGCACTCTCTATCTAAACTTGTGCACCATTGGTCTTATGTAGTTGTGAGTGTGAGAGTAACAAATGAGCTCTAGAGCCCTCTATTTATATTGCTCTATCTCATTTGAATGGGCCGACTTATCTTTCTGGAGACTAATAACTCAATATTAAATATTCTCTTGAGTCAAATTGTCTCCTAGGGTTATTGTCCAACGTTTTAGGGTTTCTCTTGCTTCCTGGAATATTCTAGTCTTGTCAAAGGTTACACATGGAGGGTAATACCTCCCGTAGATACCATAATATCAACACTCCCTCCTAGCTAGGGAGGCATTAAAGGAAATGGTATTGAGCAAAAACAAACCATTCAACTAGTAGCATCATCATAGCCACACAGGCTATCTCATGATCAAATCATGAGCACCATCATCATTATCAATATCATATGATAACATCAACTACATCATATCTCTAATACATACTTCATCTGAGTATTCGGGAATGATGTTGAATAAGTCACTCACTCCACAGATTGATATAAGAACCATTCTTCTAATATGGACATATGTCCTAGAAGAAAAATTGTTCCAACAGATGTTGGAAGCCACACCATGGGCTACAAAGACTATTATTCTAATCCAGACATACGTCATAGAAGAATGACTATCCTAGACCATTTTTCAGAGGGAGAATGTATATCCACCAGTAATATTTCAACGTGGACTATCCTCCACAGGAAGGATGTCTGTCCACCAGCAATTTGTCCTTCCTGGACCATTCTTCACCTAGAAATTGTCTTTCCAACAACATAATGACTATCCATATATCTAGAAATCATCTCCAACACTAGTTATAGTCTCCATGGAAATCAAAACAATTCCATCCAATAAAACACAACTACATCCATCCATAGTAGTACACAACTACTACCTAGTAGTACACAACCATTCCTAGTAGCACACAACTACTAACCAATGACACATAGTCAATACCAGTGGATCACATCCACCACAATAGCATACAACTACTATCCAGAGACATATAGTCTTTGAAACAATCATATCATCTAATATCAACAATATCATGATACAAATTGAGTCATCTGGGTCATTCTTCCACTCACATCTGTGAGATATGGAAGAGCCTTTTCCCTCATAAAGTAAAACATTAGTCATGGCCTATTTGGACAATTCTTCTCAAGCATAGAAGAATAATTGTCCCTTATTTATGAACCTGGACCATTCACCTAACTGGGCCATTCCTCTAGTACTAATCATAGTACAACCTGGAGAGAATGAGTCTGCCCTAGGGAATTCCTATCCCTGATTGCTAAACCTAGACCATTCACCTAACTCGACCATTCCTCCAACACTAATCACAATGCAACCTGTAGAGAATGATTCTTCCCTAGGGAATGACTTCCTGGACCATTTCCTATGGAAGTGACTTTCCTACATGAACCTCCAAACTAGACCATTCTTTGAAACTAATAACAACTGTGAACTTTGAAAGAATGACTTCCCAGAGAGGCACACCATTCTACTAGACGACTACTCAGAGTGACTGCCAAGAAGAATGACTGTCCTAGACCATTCCCCCACACTAGCCACAAGGGGAATCGATTTCTATGGTACATCAAAAATCTATCGGACCATTTTCATTACGAAAATGACTATCCAATCTAGACAATTTTTCGAACTGGAAAGGAACTACCCAACCTGAACCATTTTCTGAACTAGAAAATGACTATCCATAAATCAATAAAATATCAGTGCTCCCTCCCAACCTGGGAGTAATCACTTCCTTTTCCAATAAGGAAGTCGTCTCCATGAGCCCCAGCTTGTCCCTTAAGTATGCAAACTTTTCATCTTGGACAAAGGTTTTACCAAAATATCTACTATCTTCTCATTTGTGGAGATATACTAGAGAACCACTTCTCTCTTCTAGACTTTATCATGGAGAATATAATGCTTGATATCAATGTACTTCGACCTATCATGGAACATCGGTTTCTATAAAATCTTCACATAGCTAGGATCATTACAATATATTATGGTTGAATTCAACACCTAATCAAATGGTCGAGAAACCAACTTATGGAGCCACATTGGTTCTATACAAGACTCACAAGATGTGATATACTCTTATTTTGTAGTGTTGAGTGCAACATAATTTTGTTTTCTGTTAGCCCATGACATCGTGGAAAACATCGAACTGAAACATATCCAAGTAGCATTTATTTTTTCATCTTCACTCCCTACCCAATCTAAATCAATAAATCCATGTAGTTGTATATCATAACTTAAACGTCCCACAAAACAAATATCCAGCTGATTATTTCTCCAAATACATTAATGAGCCAATCAATTGTTTCTACATAGATGGGTCTATTGGGTTAGAGTCTCTCAACTTCTTCAGATCTGCCATCGTGGGAGTTTGCCATGGATTTGCAATCCATCATCCCAGACTTCTGAGTAACCATTTTGATAGACTTTCTCTATCATAAGAAGTTTTTGCCACGCTTCTGTTGTATATGAGATACTCTGCTTCAAGTTGCTTGAATCCATACAAGTTCTTCTTTATGGTTTAAATCCTTCTGGGTCTCTTCAAGTTTGATTCTAATGTCAGCCTATATGGAAGTTGTTACTTATATAATAGATTCCTTAGGAATTTGTCACCAAATATTGTCAACGTACTTCATCTTTTTTATGTACATTACATGACTTATAATCATCGTAATAGGAATCCTTATCTTGTTATTCTTCCATAGGTATTGTTTCACTGACCATATTATTTTCTAAGAAATAGAAACACATGATATATACATGAACTATGTAAACATGGTATGTACAAGAACTATGTTATAGAAGAATATTGTTACCTTGACTAGAACAAGAAGTCTATTTTATCCTCCTTGGCTTTCTTTGAGGGTTCCCTTTCTTCGGAAACTGTTGATTTGTGTGTTTCCTTCCTTTTATTTAACTCAGGATAGTGGTTCTTGTAGTGACCATATTTTCAACAGTTGAATCATTGTATTTTTGATATATTCTTTTCTTGATTTGGTTTCTTCCTTAAGCCAAACTTCCTCTTATTCCTGAAATTCTTGAACTTTTTTGTGAAGTCTTGATCATCATATTTCTTTTTGGATTTCTCTTTTGCACTAATATCACAACAAGTCCAAAGCTCTTCAAATGTGGGATACTCCTTTCTTGTGTTCATGCTTGTGGAAAATGCATCCCATGTCTTGGGAAGTCCATTGAGTACTATATTTACTAGTTCCTTTTCTAAAATGATTCTTCAATATCTTGTAGTTCATCTCTTAACTAAGAGATTCTTACAAAGCATAATGTTATGCTATCATCATCATTCATTTTTGTGTCATGGAGATCATTCTTAAGAGTCATTACTTGTCCAATGTTTCTGACTGAGAATAGGTTAGTTAGGGCATCGTACATCTTCTTAAATGAGTCAAGATGAGAGATATAGGGTATCAAGTGGTGTTTTATAGAGTCCACTATGATGTTCATAGATTTGATGTCATTGTCCTTGAAATTCTTGATAACTGCAACATTCTAAGGTTCCTTCTCTTTTCCTATTTCAAACAGTGGTTCCATGATCTTTCCTTTCACGATATCCAACACTTTATTCTTGGCAAGGATGAGGTCAAACCTTGTTTTCCATAATTTGAAGTTAGAAGCGTCTTCTAACTTGTTTTCTGACTTCATAGAGTAAGTCATGACTTATTTGACTTGGTCAACCTTTGACTTTGACTTGGTCAACCTTTAAATTTGACCAAAAACTCAAACTTAACACCTTGGCTTGCTGAGAGTACCAGGAGGTGCACTAGGCTAGGGAACACTAGGCTATTCAGGAATTAGGTCAAGATATTTACTTAAGGTGCCTCAAAAAGAGGGTTAGGGTTTCGTTGCTGCAACAAAACTTTAACTACCACTGCAACTACAACTGAGAAAATCCTCCCAATCTATCTTCCAGTGGTTAGAAAAATAGGTCTGCTTGTTTCACCATAGACAATATAGCAATATTTTCACCCAACCATAGGCACAAAGGCTACCCTTAAGCACCTTAACTTTGATAGATAGAATAATTTCAGACTCAATCCAATAACCAACCAAGGTAGCACACCTTTCTCCAAGTCTAGCGCACCAATCAAGAATAACCAAAGACCAAGCAGAAAGTCCAAGCCATAACCAAGAGAAATTCCAAAGAAAAACGAAAGTGCAAGTTATAGCAGTTGCAACTGCACTCTCTATCCAAACTTGCACACCACTAGTCTTATGCAGTTATGAGTGTGAGAGTAACAAATGAGCTCTAGCTCCCTCTATTTATACTTGTCTATCTCACTTGATTGGGACGACTTCTCTTTTTGGAGGCTAATAACTCAATATTAAATATTCTCTTGAGCCGATTTGTCTCCTAGGGTTATTATCAAACGTTTTAGGGTTTCTCTTCCTTCCCAGAATATTCTAGTCTTGTCAAAGATTATAGTTGGAGGTTAATATGTCCTACAACTACCATAATATCAACAAGCATGAATTCACCCTTCTAAGGCATGACATCACCCTCTTAGAGTTTCATTTTATGTATTTTCCATTTTTTGGCACACTGTAGAGGCAAATTAAGGGGTCATCCCTCTTCTATTTTGTTGTTGACAAATATATCTGGAAAAATCTATTAGGGTTGTCTCATATAATATACAAACCCTAATTTCAATTCAAAATCATCAAAGCTCTGACTTGAGAGACATTACTTCTGAATTTTTTTCCCTATTGGGATATCTAGCTCTTCTACCTTATGCGTTATGTTTGGAAGGTCAAGTTGTGGACGCTCTTTGCTAATTTTTGGGAGTTTCTATAATTAGGATTTTATCTCATGGTACCTTGGTGATGTAACTGAAATTTCTTCAAATGTATCCTCATGCTATTAATGTTTCATGGTAATTTTACGTTTTCATGCTAGGTGTCTTGCTTGGTGAAACCCTAAGAGAGGAGCATCAATGATTCCTTCTCTCACAAGGTTAATTTTGTTGAAACATTTGTGAATAAATCCTTGGTAGGGGTAGACTCTCAAATTCCTAAAGTACTATAAATTTAGGATTTTATCCCTAGATTCTTGATTTTGTCCTAGTTGAAGCTACAAGAAGGGATAAAAGGTTTCTAGGGCCCAAAAATGATTGTACCATAGAAATCCTTCTCCTAAATATTAAACATCTAAGGTGCTAATGTGCTAGCACCTTAGAGATTGAATCATACCTCTTAGTTGCAACTATATCAAGCTCCATGTTTAGTTTCACTTGTTGTTACAAGACTCCATAACCCTTAAAGGCTCTGGCTTTATAGCTCTCTTGTGGTGAAATTGATCAACAAACACTCTCTTTCAACTCTCTTAAGCTATATACTCAATTTACTAACACCAACACTTGAAAACTCATTAAATTTCTTTTTTCCATTAATAAAGTTTGCTACAACCATATAATAACACTTTAATTTGTTGCATACACTCTTGTAAAGGTGGCCTTATATAGTCAGAAAATGCATCTAACAATTGGATATTTCTCTAGTGGATGTGTGATAGTCTTACTTGACAATTGTTACATTTTTTATCAACATTTGTTGTTGTTGTACTACTGTTCATTGCTGCAAATTCGTAACAGGCATGGAAAATTTTCATGTCTAGTGTCTTTAAGAGGCAATTATTTCTTGTTTGAACTTGGAAATAATCATATAGATGCTATAAAGTGTTCTTGATCCTTGCAGATACTCAAAAAATCTTATCCCTCTTATATTTCCTTGACCTGGACCTTTTGTTCAGTGATCAAGAGAGGGGGCGGTAGGCTTGGATACTATACTCACTACTTTGATCCCTTGAGGTCACCAGGGAATCCTACCTTGTGTTGGATCTCTTCCATCACTAAAATGATGGAAGTTTTTACTAAGGTGACAATGGTAGGAAATTTCTTAGTTATGTAGGATTTGGGGATCTTGTTTCGGGATTTGCACAAGTACAAATCCTACAATAACATTTTGGCATCATTGTCAAGGACGATTGATCCATTTTCCTCAATGACATTTTCTTTGGTAAATTTCATCTGAAGCCCTTATCTTACAAGTTTACTTGGTTACTCTACTGAGGGTGATTACATCGCCTTCTTCTGGTGATCCTAGAGAGATCATATAGTGACTCCACTGGTACATTTTGAGTTGTTTTCCAAGTGATGGAGTTATGGATTTTTAGGAATGGTTTCCTTGTATTTATTTTGAAAGCATCCCTAGATACCGAAACAAATATAAGGAAGGATGGTAATAAAAATTCCAAAATTCAATGGACATGTTGTTTCCCATGTAGTAAAGTTATTGAAATACATACGGGGTATGGGGGAGCATGAAGATGTATGAATACAATGGTTTTTGGTATCCCTATCATTTGGTGTACATGGTTGTATCAAAGACACATGCAAACCGAAAACCATCTCCTCTCTCACAAATATCATTAGAAAATTTATTGAATATGGGAATTCACAATCTCAAACATATGAAGACACTCTTCAAGAGCTCACAACGACCCTTAAGAGGGAGTGTTTATTCCTGGGTCCTCTTGTAGGAGACCTTAGGGAATCACACCACTCCCTAGGAGAAGATTCCATTGGGAATATTCATCGTCATATTCATCGTCAGAATGAAAACAATGCATTGGTAGTTGCTCCACTTATTAAGGATGAAGAACCATAATAATGTGAACTTATCCTAAAGGTTAAAGGAGAGTGTCAGAGAAGATAACACACTTCACAAGGAACTGGTTGATCAATGCCAATATTTAAATCTATTGATTGACATTTCAATACAAAGACAAGAAGAGCATGACCTTGCAATTAACCAATATCTGAAATTTTTTGAAGTTTCAGCAGAGGAATAGCTTGCTAAGGCATACTTCCAAGTAAAAACACTATGTGTCAGCATACGAGAGAAGTATGACCAACCTTGGGTTCTATCCAATATATTGGAGTTGAATGTGGAGGGAGAAGAATGGTATGATTCAGAAGATGTGAACCTTGATGAAGTTCCCCCTCCAAACAAACAAGAAAGTGATGAAGATTTTATTAATGAAGATCCTCCATGTCTTGAGCATGCCTTGGATGAGAGGCTTGAAGATCATGCATCTCGAAAGAAAGATCTCGAGGAAGAATATTATGAATAGGGTTACCAACCCCTTGAAGAGGATAAAGAATTACCTCATGATTCTATTGAAGATAACAAAGACTTGATTGAAGAACTAGAGCCCAAATAGGTAAATCATGAGGAATATTACTCAGAAGAACATGAGTTTCCTTGTGAATATGAAGAACACTTTGATGAAATTTACCATGTTGAAAACCTAATCCACGAAGAGGCCCCTCGTGAAGACAATGTTGAATTTTGTAACTATGGTTGGTGTTCATAATGTGAAAAGCAAAAAGCAAAAAGTTGTGTTTGTTATGGAGGCTAGTTTAGGATAAATATATATAATAAATAAGTAATTACTTATTATCCAAGGGATGCATCCTTTCATGGATGGTCACCATATTTTCTATATATATGAAACACTCATCATTTTCATAAGGCATCGATTGTATATCATCTTATATAAAAATCAACATTGCATAAATGATGGAGGAACAATTTAACAAAGTCAAATACTATGGATTATAACCAAATTAATGTTAATATTTCGGTAGTTATGAGAGGTATTCTCCAACTATTTATAAGAAAGAAAATTTAATTTAATTTTAAATTTAATTTTCAAAGAGACGTGTCTCTTTGGATCAATCTAATATTACTATAAAAAGACACTTGAAAGACACAACAATAAACACGCATATTTTTTTCTCTCTCACATGTGGGAAGTGATCTAAGGAAGAGACCGAAGTTTCTAAGTAGTTGAATTTTCTGAGTGTAATTACTTAGTGATGTTCTAGAGTTTACTAAAGTAATATCTTGTATCATTGGAAGTAATTACCACTTGCGGAAAATTGTGCTTGTCTAATTTAGCACTAGAAAATCAATATGGTTAGCCATATGACATTGAGTATATGGTGGATGTGTGTTGGTCATAGTAGAAGATGCATCATGTGCAGGGTCACAAAATATAGTTGTGTAAGTACATGTTTGTCATTGCATCGACAAAATGTGAATTGTCTCCTTGGATTGCTTGGTGGATCTATTTGTTGTGTAAATTTTTCATGGAAGCACCTATGTGGAAATGTTGATATAGCAAACATTGCGTGAAAGATATTCTCTTATGAGGCCGAGAGATTCTTGATCTCATTGGTATATTTTTGAGATTCATTGAAATGCTTGTGGCTGATGAAGATTTCCATATGGAGACCAATGGAGGAAATTACTACACAACTATTTGAATTTAAGCGTAAGTACCAATCCATGGCATGGGTGTTATTGGTGTTCTATATGAAAATGAGTATTTGGTGAGGAGTGATCGAGATGGACATGGGAAATAGTGACAAACCCTATGTAGTTGAGATCACATGAAGTTTGTGTCAATGTGTTGATGTCGTGGTTACCATGATGTTGTGTGCTTTGGAAAGTTGAAATATTGTCAAGAGAGGTCAATGAGGAGGCATGATTCTGGTATTGAGAGAACATTAGTTATTGCCAAGAGTGATAGCCACCAATGGAGTATACAGTGCTAGTATAATTGAGGGAAATTCAATGGTGACTTCCAAGTGGATATACAAGATCAAGCATGCAACATACGACAACATTGAAAAGCATAAAGAAAGGTTCATGGAAAGAGGGTTCTCTTAGAAAGAGGGAGTTGACCTTAGAGTTTGAAATGAAGGATATTGTATTAATGCATTACTATTTGGGATTATAATTATGGAAAAATCCAAGTGAGCTCTTCCTTGGTCAAGGGAGTATGTTATCACGATCCTTAAGAGATTTGGGATGATGGACTACAAGTCCATGACAACTCCCATGGTGCCAAACCTGAAAAAGTTGAGAGACTCTGATTATGATCTAGTAGACTGCTCCATATATCGACAATTGATTGGCTCACTGATGTATTTTGTTAATACCAGGCCGGACATTTTCTTTGCTGTGAAAGTTCCAGGTGGAACCAAGACATGATCATTGGATTGACGCAAAGCACATATTGAGATATTTGCATGGCACGTTAAACTATGGTTTGAGATATGTCTCAAACAATGATGTATAGCTGCAAGGATATACATATTCTAATTGGGAAGGGAGTGCAAATGACAAAAAGAGTACTTTAGGACTATGCTTCATTTTGGGCTCTTCTATGATATCTTGGACTAGCAAGAAGTAGAAGAATGTCACACTCAGTACTGCAGAGAAAGAGTATATTGCAGCTTGTGATGCATTTACAGAAGCAGTATGGATCTGTAAGATGGTTTCTGGACTATTTGATCATGTGCTGGAATCGACTGTGATATTATGTGATAATCAATGATGTCTAATTTTCAGAGAACCGTGTGTTCCATGACAAGTCAAAGAACATTGAGATCATGTACTACTACATCTGTGATAAAGTCGAGAAGGGAGATGTGAATCTCCTATACATCTCAACCAATGAGAAGATATAAGATATTTTTTGTATACTTCAGGGACAAGCTGGGACTCATTGAAGATTGATCCTCTCACTGAGAGGGTGTTGATGGATGTACATTCTCTTTGAGTTGATAGGTAGTGACTAGAGTGGAGAGAATGGTCTAGGTTTGTATAATGGATGAACATTTTCTCTGGGTTCATAGGTAGTGACAAAGGTGGAGAGAGTGGTCCAGGGCATACATTCTTCTTGATTTCATAGGTAGTGACCAGAGTGGGAAGAATGGTCCTTCTCCTTGAGTTCACAGTAGTGACCAAAGTGGGGAGAATGGTACAGGGCAAACACTTTTCTTGATTTCACAGTAGTGACCAGAG
This sequence comes from Picea mariana, assembly GCA_032191745.1. Lineage (NCBI taxonomy): Eukaryota > Viridiplantae > Streptophyta > Pinopsida > Pinales > Pinaceae > Picea > Picea mariana. Next base: position 10,354 of record JASDQU010031185.1, on the reverse strand, counting down.
TGGGAAGAGTGGTCCTTCTCCTTGAGTTCATAGTAGTGACTAGAGTGGGGAGATACAGGACAAACATTCTTCTTGTGTCATAGTTAATGACCAGATTAAGAAGAATAGTCCTTGTATCCTAGGGAAACTCATTTGAGTGTACAACACTTGATCCCTACAACATCATGCCTAGATTACTCAAATAGAGTGTGGCTCAGATATTTGATTCTATATGATGTACCATGTGTCAGGATACTGACCAGGTTGTGACAGTTGATGATGTTGATGTTTTGGCATCGGGAAGAAATTCTCACAGGATTGGTCATGGTGATTTGACTAGTGGTGAATGGCCCAAGCATAGTATTCAAAGAACAAAAGACTCAATGTGCTA
>JASDQU010031184.1:0-21798 GCA_032191745.1 Picea mariana | reverse complement strand
GTTCAGCAGAAAAAGTCATCGTTGAGTTGGCTTGGTAAGAAATGGTTGGATTTCTTGAGCAAGTGAGGCTTGCGTTTTTCTGTTGTAAATGCACTTTTCAGTGTTATGTGTGCATTTATGGGAAGCATGATAAATTGCAGCCATTTATATTTTTTGTATTCAACTCTTAAGTACCCATATGTTTTGGGGTTGTACTTATGTTTGTACTAGAAGGGGAGTTGAAGAGTCATGAACATGCATTTGTTTTTATGTATGTGTAAGCAGTGAACCTGGTGATGGTTCATCATGAGTGATTCATGATTGTAACATGATTGTGTATCATGTTTGTTGACTTGTCATTTTGGGAAGCAACTGGTGTTGATGATTTTCTGACGACTATGTTGTGTCGATCGTGTCGTTCGACTTGTGTTTAGTCGATGGTGTTTATTGACTTGAAAGTTGATTTTGAGTACACTATGATGCAGGAAAACGCCATGTACTTTGATGAAGTACAAGATGTGACAGTTTGTTTGAAGAACAAAATATTTTGTTGGCATCGTTTTTCAGTCTTGTCTAATTTGTTTTCAAGATTGATGGTTTTCTTGGCCTATGACAAGATGTCGCAGGAGGGTTTTTGCAGCCATTGGAGAGCTGATTTTGTTGACGCCAAAGAGTTCGAAAGAGGGACTTGATTCTCAGTGGGAAGGTTGGCATTCTTCCAAGCACAGAGAGAGCAGTGGGTCAGCAACAGCCAAAGAGCAGTGGTTGAAAGACATAGCTAGTTGCAGTGCACGACATGTCAAAGTATTCAGGTGATTGTCGAAAAGATTTTGATATAACTTGAAAGTAGACAAATAAGCTTTTGTGGGTCCAAAAGCCTTTCAGTGGGAAGGTGTGATCAAAATCTGGACCAGGGGTCAAATTTTAGCCCAAAAATCAACGTTCTCGGAATTGCCTCAAAACGAATGAGAGCGTAGCCCTCGTCATCACGAACCCAACGCAATTCATTTCGTCTCAAACGGACGTCGGGAGCGAAATATATAGCGATCTGTTCGAAAAGTCAAACAGGTAAAAAAATGTTGACGGGGCAGTCCGTACGGTCCGTACAAGATGATGTGGCAGGGCCGTACATTCGTACGCTTACGTGGTAGAGTTGATGTGGCTGACATTTGGGTGAATAATATCTTGACACGTGGCATGGTTTTTGGCAAATGATTGGGTGCCACGTGACCTAGTCACGGGCTGCCACGTGGCACCACGTAATTGGCTATTGGTTTTGGAGTTATGTGTAAAATTATATGGGGAGTCTGTGGGGTTCGACCCCCGGACCTCCCCCAACACCAACGACTTCATAACACTCCGCTAGCCAAAGTGCCGCCACATGAACCTTGTTAGTAATGTGGTTTTACTATTATTTAATGTTGATATATGTCAGATACAAAGGGGGGTCGGGCCGGGGCTAAGCCCCGACCCATGGACACATGGTATTACATACAACCATATATATAAAAGCCCGACCGTTGGCGTGTATTACATTGCATTGAATTGCAATGTATTGCAATATTACATTGCATATATGTATAAACTATAGTTTTCATATTATATTGATCGCGCGGGGTTTTGAACCATAACCTTTGGTTAAATGTGCGCGCGGGTGTGTATGCGCGGGAGTTATACCGTTGGCACGGTTCAAACGAACTAACCACCTTTTCGCCCAGCCTTTGGTCATATACGCCATACGCCCAGGTGCCGAAGCGGTTAGGGGCTGGAGGCGCCTTAACAGTCCTACAGTTTGGACCATTTTTCGGAAATGCCCGATGCCAAGTTTTAACGCGTATTTTGGAGAGTGTTCTTGGTTCATGCACACAGAGGTGCATTTTGGCGAACCAGTTTCAGAAAGCTTGAAGGAGGAAAATGGAGGAGGCCTAACTTCTTCATCTTTTGGCTGATTGAGGTGCCGTAAAAGCCCAGCTAGAGGTTTTTGGACGTGTTGGATCCATTGGTGCTGTTTTCAAGGCCATTTGAAGACTTCTTCTGCAAGATTTTTACCATTGAAGTTTCAACAAGCTTCAGGAAGTTTGAGACCCTCTTTGATGGAGGACGTGGTTTGATGAGCCTATGTTTGTTTTCTGTGATTGAATAATCATTTTTGGCTAATTGATATGCTCTGAACACATTGGGACAGGTTTCAGAGGCTGTTGAGGACTTTTACAGGTGTTTTTTCCAAAGAGAAGCTCAGGTAAGCTTATGGCCACATGTAGAAGAGGTCATGCCCGGATGAGCCATGATCCGTTTTCAGAGTTCTATTAGTCATTTTTGGGGTTTTTATGTGTTCTGATCTCAATGGTACAGTTTTTTTTTTCCATTGGAGTTGAGCAGCAGCTTGTAAAAGAACTTTTGACTAATTAATCCCAGAGAGCCAAGTCCATTGATGGAGGCTCAAGGAGATGTAGCCCGGAGGGGGGTGAACTCCTTTATCATGTTGTGATTGTTCTAAGTTTGATGGTTTATTTGCTGCAAGCTATGTTGCTGTGTTTTCATTTAAATCACATATTTATGCATTTAAAAGAACAATTTCTCACACATAAACATTTAAAAGAAGATACATGAACTTAACACATAAGTTTATCTTGCATATTTATACACATGAAGCAAGGTCCTGTAAAGTTTATTTTCATGAAGTAGGGGTGCTTGCATAGCATAACAAGTAAGCCTTCTATTTTTAGATCACTTCCTAATCTTAGCGAACTTCTCTTTGCCTTCACTTTTAAAAACACATGTTTGCCCACTTTAAAATCTCTAAACACTCTATTTTTTTCTGCATAACTTTTCTGCTTATCCTAGGCAAACTTTAAATTTTGTTTTATCCTTATCATCCGCTCTTCCATTTTCTTTAACAATTCTGGCCCAACAACTGCTTTGTCTTTTAGATTACCCCAACTTACTTGTGTGTTACTTTTTTTTCCATACAATGCTTCAATGAGGCCTGATACCCATTGTTGTAAGAAAACTCAACTAAATGAATAAAGTATTCCCACTTTGATGGTTGATCTATCACATACATTATATGCGTGTCCTCAATTATCCTATTGGTTCTCTTTGTTTTCCCATATGACTCTGGGTGATACGTTGTACTAAGATTCAATTTTTTTCCAAATCCTTTGAACAAACCCTTCCAAAAATTCAAAGTAAAATTTGGATCTCTATGTGAAAATATTTCCTTAGGCACTCCATGTAGCCTAGAAACTTCTTTCATATATATTTATGCAATATTTGTTGCCTTGTGTGTAGTCTTTACTGGAATTAAATGCGCCGCCTTAGTCAATTTATCCACCACCACCATGATGGAATCATGCTTCTTCATTGTTCTGGGAAGCTTTGTAATAAAATCGACTGTAACAACTTCCCACTTCCATTCTGGAATGGGTAATGGCTGTAGCAAACCTGTTGGGTGCCTATGCTCTGTCTTTACCTTTTGGCATTCTAGACATCTGACTATGTAATTAGCCATCTCCTTCTTCATTCCCGGCCAAAAGTATTGGATTCTTACTATTGCAATTGTTTTATGATATCCTGTGTGCCCGATATATGACACATTATGCATTTCCTTCAACACTGCATTTTTCAGCTGACTGGAATTCGACACATATACCTTTCCTTTGTACATGAGAACTCCATCTTCTTTTAGCTCATAAGAATTAAATTTCTGTTGAAAATTACCTTGTTGTAATATCTCATTTATTTTTACATAGTGCTGATCTAAATTTGCTACTGGAATGATTTGATCTATTAGATTTGTCCTGTACATGTTGATGGATGCAATATGCACTTCATGAGCTCTCTTGCTGAATGCATCAACCACTTGATTTTCCTTTCCTTTTATATGCTTAACTTCAAAGTCATATTCGCTCAGAAATTCCAACCATCTAGTTTGTCTGGAATTTAGTGTTGGTTGTCCAAACAAATGTTTCAGACCACAATGGTCTCTCCTTAGCTCAAATTTCTTACCAATAAGGTAATGACTCCACATTTTTAATGCATGTATGATTTCCGCTAACTCTAGATCATGGGTGGCATAATTTCTTTCATGCTCTTTTAATTTTCTGGACTCATAACATACCACATGACTCTTTTGACTAAGAACTCCACCGAGCCCTTTCTTGCATGCATCGGTGCACACAAAAAAATATTCATTTGGATATGCAATCTTCAATATTGGTGCACTTGTCAATATTTCCTTCAACTATTGAAAACTTTCCTCACACTTGGAAGTCCATTCAAACTTCACTTCCTTCTTTTGCAAAGAAGTGATCGGACTCGCAATATTTGAGAATCCTTTTATGAATCTTCGGTAAAAATCGACAAGACCCATGAATTATCTGACTTCTGTCACATTCTTTGGTGCTGACCATCCTTTAATGGCCTCTATCTTCTCGGGATCAACTTCTATCCCTACTGCTGAAAATATATGCCCCAAGTAGTGAATCTTCTTTTGATAAAATATGCACTTACTTAGCTTAGCATATAATTTATGCTCTCTTAAAACTTGCAACACCATTCTTAAATGCTTCTAATGTTCCTTTTCTGACTTAGAGTAGATGAGTATATCATCTAGGAACACAATAACAAACTTGCCTAGGTACTCCCTGAACACTCCATTCATCAAACACATAAAGATTATTGGGGCATTTGATAGTCCAAATGGCACTACCGTGAATTCATAATGCCCATACCTTGTCCTGAATGTTGTCCTACTGATGTCTTCTTATTTTATCCTTACTTGATGATAACCTGATCTCAATTCAATCTTTGAAAAGATCCTTGCACCTTTCAATTGATCAAACAAATCATCAATTCTTGGCAAATGATACTTGTTATTTATTGTGACCTTATTAAGCTGCTTAAAATCAATACACAACCTTAAGGTTCCATCTTTCTTCTTTACAAAAAGAACTGGGGCTCCCCAAGGTGACACACTTGGAAGTATATACCCATTATTTAACAACTCTTCAAGCTTCATCTGCAACTCCTTCAATTCTGGTGTACCCATTCTATAAGGTGGCTTGGATACTGGGGCAGATCCTGACACCAAATCCATAGAGAAATCAATGTCTCTTTTTGGTGGAAATCTTGGGATTTCCCGAAATACATCTTCAAAATCCCTTAAGACCAGATGGTATTCAATGCTTGCCACTTTATCTTTGGTTGCCTCTTCCATATGGGCTGGAAAAATCTGACATCCCTTCTTGAAACTCTTCTTCAATTGCATAGCTAAATTCTCTCTAACGGCTACAACTCTTGGAATGCCTTGAATCTTTCCTTGTTTCCCTTCCTCATCAAGACATGTGATTGTATTATTGTAATAGTCTAGGACAACACAATGTTTTTTTAACTAATCCATGCCAATTAGACAATCGTATGAACCCAATGGTATGATGTTTACATATACCTTTTTATTGAGCCCATTCATGTCTATCGGAAAATATTTAACCAGCTCATTGATCTTTCTCTTAGTTTCTATGGCTAACTGAACTAACAAAGATTTCTTATGCTTACTTCTTTGCAAGTGAAATATTTCAAAATTTTTATCATTTATGTAACTATGGCTAGCTCTAGAATCAACCAAAATTGCTATGGGTTGGTAATCAATTTTACCTTCCACTTCAATCATAGGGGATTAGATATTCACCTTGCTTGTTGTTCAAGGTTACATAACTCCTTAGCATGTTTCCTCCCATGTATTCCACTGTTTCAACTTCTTGAATGTTGTGGACAATCCTAATTCTTTATCCTTTGTGAGGGAAGTCCCTATATAAGTGATTCCCCTCACATCCTCAACATTGTACAGGCTACTGCCTTGGCCTTTTCCTAAATGAATCCGCAGTGTTGTGCTCATTTTGGGTTGTTTGACCTTGTTGATTTGCTTGGGTGTTTTTCCTGAAAAATGGTGGCTTAAAACCTTTCTACCTTTGATCCCTTTTCCCTTTCATCTTGTCATTCCAAGTCTTTTTAAAAACTGGCCTTCTTTTGCTTTGCTCATAAATATGCCTCTCTCTCCTTATGGCTTCCTCCAAAGTTTTGGGGTCATCGTATTGAATCTTGTCACTATAGAAGGATGGTAACCCACTTAGAAACCTTTGGATTTTTACCTTCTCATCCTTGATGAAGTCAACATACTTCAAAAATTAAAAGAACCTCTTTTCATATTCGTCCATTGTCATGGTTCCCAACTTGAGTTCAAAGAAATCTTTCATCTTTCTTTCATATTGATGCTTAGAAAAATATTTCTCTTGGAAATATACTTTGAACTGCCTCCATGAGATCCTCTTCTCATCAAGGTTCTTGGCTTGCTTAAGATGATCCCACCACATGGTTTTCTTTCCTTGCAAGTGGTAGGTGGAAATTCTAGCTTCTACCTGGGAGGGGTAATCATGCAGCTGGAAATATTTCTTCATTTCCAACAGCGAGGCCTCAATCTCTTCTCTTTTCCTTTGCTCACCATTAAAATTTGGTGGCTTAATCTTTCTTAGCTCACCCTGCAAGATGTATACCTCATGCCTTATCCTTTTCCTCTGAACAAGAGGCAGACTTGGGCTCCTCCATGGTCCCGAACTTGCATGAGTCCTTCAAGTGGACTGTTTTGGATAATGATGGAGCTTGCTCATGCTTCTTGACTGCTTATCATTTCCACGATTATCCCTTTTGCTATGGGATCTTGATGTTAACACTTGTTTAGCACTAACTGCTTTCTTGGTGCTAGAGTCCTTGATAACTTGATTGTACAACATATTCAAACTTTAAAGTATCTCTTTTTGAGCCTTCAGAATCCTTTCACTGTCATCTCTGTAGCTCTGCACTTCTCTATGCAGGCTTCTCATAGTGATAGGCTTTTGCCTATCTCTTCTTCCATTTGACTTTGTCTCAACATTCCCCATGTTGACATGCATAACTCAAACCTCTTCCTCATGGCTATAATATCCCTGAGAATATTCCATCACTCCAATCCTCATATAAGAACTAAAGTCGCTTTCTGTACCTCTAATTTTGCAAGAAATGTACATGCAATAATCACTGTTAGAAACATGCATAGCATAAAACATTCCTTCCATTAGAATACATGTTATTTATTCATCAATCTATGAAGGACACAGTTAACAAATTCAATTTTTTATTCCCTTGATGCATTCCTCTCTCAAAAAAATTTCCAACGGATGTAACCATGCCTCAAACTGAATTCTGAGTGAAAAGTTACAACAATTACATGCTGCAATTTCCACCATTTTACTGCTACAAAAATATATTTATTAATTTTTGAGAATTTTCATTGCCTAAACCAAAATTCGGGGTTGAAATATGTCTTCTACTCCTCAATAAATTTCCAACGATCATTTGTTTGCTCAAATCCGAGCTCCGAGCTAGCAGTTATGGTTCAAAGAAGTTTAGGTTTTTTTACCCAATTTACCCCTGCATGCTATAGGTGTCTTATTTCTCTTCTTGCACATTTTCAGTTACCCATAAGAAAAATCTGACTCTACTGCTGGATTCTATGGGTCACAAGCTTTTCATCGACTTCTCTTGTGCCCCAACCATACTTCAGAGCATGGATTTATGCCCTCTGGAAGTAAAATTGGTGCCAAGATTTTACCCTCATTGTTTTGGCTGTAACTTTATCATACGAGCTCTGTTTCACGAATCATTTAGCTCATTGGATAGCTCTCTTTGAGTGAAATTTAACACTTAGAAAATTTTTCAACATTTTTCCAAACTCATCGATCTAACCATCGGCCTTCGACAGATTCTACTCTCGAACCTTGCACTTAGAAAATTTTGATCACAGTCCAAGCGGATCCAGACCGCCGATCTCCTTCAACCTCCAAACGTCGAAATTGAATCTTGGTCGTTCATTTGATCCATCTTCCAAACAGATGAAACTTTTCAATTTTTTAAATTTATTTAAGTGAATCTCGGCCATCGATCTCGAGATCAAACATGATTTCGACCGTCGATTCGCCAAGCTGCCTGTAACTCTACAATCGAGCATTAAAACTCGAATTTCGACCATTCTTGGTCGAATTTCGATCTGAAACTTCACCTCTCTACTCCATTAACCTTATTAAACAGTCTAAAGTCATTCAAACTCATACATTTCCCATAGATTTGGGGATTTCTCTCTAAATTTTCCGTTTTTCCCCAAATTTGTCATAGACAAAATCTACAACAACGAATTTTCACCAATTCATAGCCGTCTTGGCCCATACAAGCCAGGTGTTTGAACCAGGCACTCTAATACCATAATGTAACGTCCCCAACCCATCCAAGGGACATTATGGTGTGGAATACTTATAAAAATTAAATCTCTCCTAACTAAATTAATTCTTGTACGGTTATCCGATTTCATGTAGCTTTAAGTTATGAATTAAAACATATTTAGCTACTGTCTACAACCATAAAATAGAAGCATATACAACATGATAACAATCAACATGAAATGAAACTAAATAGTTCATTACAACAACATATAAATCATTCTCATTTACATAGAGTTCATGCACAACAATAACACATGCAAATAACTCAACAACAAGATACAACACTTATCTTGAAACAAGAGTTGTGCAACTAGCTACTTGGGATGGACATTCCACCCAACCATAGACTGATTATTCCAAATCTCAACATACAGTCACCCCCAAGCTGAGGCTAGTAATCCACAAAAGATGGTGGTCTTTCATAGTCCACTCACAACTCATAAAACCAACAACCCACTGATATCTTCCTACAACTATCTTGATTTTCTGCCAAATCTCTTCATCTTGACCTGCCCAACCCAAGGAATGTACCCCTTCACTAATTTCAGTCCCTCGAGTGTCCCATTCATTTATTAGGGTCTCTCTGGCACAGGTAACCAGGAATCTCTCATCTAGGAACTCAAGGGAACCTGCTTCTAGGAAGACTATCAACAAACCAACAACAAACACTTGATGTTACAGTGCAACTCACCCAGGAGTTCACTCTGCAGGCCTGACAACCTGACTCTTCAGTATTTATCTCCAAATACACTCCAACTTGCTCTAGAATTCGCCCTCCATGGTTGCACCATCTCCAAGCTCTCTTCCTTTCTCTCTACTTGCTCCTCATTCCCAAAAAAACTCCATTGCCAAACTGTTGTCCTAACCCATACAAATTTCGTCTCTTTGGATTGCCTTGCTTGACTCACACTCTTCCCCAAGCTGATTATACTCAACCCCCATGTTCCAAATAACAATGGGATGTGACTACTCACACCCACCCTATTACATGTATTCAATGACTAGCTTAGGGAACACTCAATAAAAAATGGGAAGGTTCATATACAAATAGCAAATTTAGGAAAATGGGTTGAATAATATACTTGGGCAATTCCCCCTTGAAACCCTCTTGGTCATTATCCTAGAAAATACCCCCTCTTTTTCATTAATTCAGCCCCCATCTCTTGTCCATGTCCCCTTAGCAGCTGGTATCACATTTTTATTATTAAAACATAGAAATACAATTCACATATTACATCGCTTTGGCCGTAGCCACACATTATATCCACTCAAGCATTAATTAGATTGGGGATTATAGTGGGGATGTTACACTTCCAATCTTTATGAAGTTATATGTGCCTTTGATTTAATTCATAAACTTCTATTGAGGAACTAAGGACCAATTTTTCATCCTTTAAATTTTTCATGTCTTTTATTCTTAGGATGGCATTGGGGTCTCTGCTTGTCGAAGGCGTCAAAATCTTCCACATTTTGGATTTTCAAATATGCAACTGTTAGCTAAGATGATAAGAAATTTAAATAGATAATGTGATGCAAAAATAGTGTCATGATGGTCACCTAGTGATCTACCTTCCCTATTTGTACCATTTTTAAAAGCGCATATCTCATCTTCATTGATATTGTGATGAATATTTATAATTTTCCTCATCTTTTTATCTTGGATTACACACATTAACCACTTCCCATCATTTAAACCCATATATTTTAAACTACATTGTTTACATATATTAAATTTCAAGTGACTTGCCTCTTTGTTCTTATTCGTGTGATCCTACGCTTCATTTGTATTTAATGTTGTAAGGTCTTCAGCTAGAAGGGCACGAAGATCCTTGCCCAAGTCCTCAAGGAGATGGAACTTGGGGTTGCTTCGACACCCAAGAGTCACACTATTGGGAAAGTAGGCATCTTGGGAATGCGAACACGCCAAGGGTATTTCCCAAGCATGAGGCAAAGCATGGGGTAGAAGCAACCAAGTGAAGGGGCTCACCAAAGAGGTTGGGGCATGCCAGTACGAGGAGCGCACCAAGGTTGGGGTGCGTCGATCTCAAGGGACACAATGGTTGATGGGTGCACATGTTTGTTTGGGCGCACCGGGTCTGCAAAGGGGTGGGATGATTAATTTGGGTGCGATGGTTCACGAAGGGGCGTGACACACCCAAAGTATGCGACGATTCATGATGGTGACCTTTGGAGTCTATATAAGAGAACAAGGGCACACAACTAAGGAAGGAATATTTGAACAACAAGTAGAGCAAGATCAACTCTATGATTCTAAGGCAGACTTGGATGAAGAGGGGTGAGCTCCCTCAAGGAGCCAAGTCACTCCACGTGGGAGGACTTGTGTTTCCTTGAGGTGATTCCATGGATAGATTTGTGGGGTGACCTTATTTTGGGATGAGTTTGGGGAAGTCTTGTTGCAAGTATGAGTGAAGAAACTATAAGATAGAACCGCATGTATATGCGAAGTCTTGTGACATAAAAGAGACGGTTAGTCTGTAGTGGGCACACGTTTGGGGTGCTCCACAAGAGTTGTGAAAGTTTTTACGACGAACGAGTTTTGGTGTGATGATTCTGTCTATGAGTGTCTTGGTGAGTTGAGGTAAGTCGTGTAACTTTTCCCAAGTTGTAAACCGAGCAGGTAGTGTTCATATTGTAATTGTTTTGTAATAATAAGACTTATCCGGGCGTTAGGAACGTTTTGTGCCAGCCACACTACACATGTGCGTATCTTGTTTGTTTCGCAAGTGTTCTCTTCGTTTCATGGATGTATACTTAAATGACTAAGTGTTAAGATTGTTAATAAATTGTCTAAGTATACAAGAGATTTGCACTAGAGTAGGAGTGTGACTTTCCCGTATCCTAGAAGGAAGTATGGGTATGCTCTATGTGAATAGGTGTAGTCCAGATGAAGTATCCTTGGTGTTTCCAAGCATCCAAGTGAGAAATGTCATGGTGTCACACATCCTCAAGAGGTGCACGATCGTAGGATTCAGGTAAGTACACTATGGGGACGTGATAGATGGTATCAAAGCTTGTTCGTCACATATTTTGAAGAAAGGTTGGTGATCTCTTCACCACTATCTCAATGATATATGGTAGCAGAGCTTGAAGCATGCTCTAATATTGTGGTGGTGATAGTGGTGATAGAGCACGACAAGAAGACAATTCATTGCAAAAATAGTTTAGTGGGAATGTTCACAGACTTGGTGAACAGTTTGGTGGAGCAAACTGGTTCGTCACAGAGACTTTGCATCAGATTCACGAAAAAGGTTTCGGTTGATAGTGCGGTGGAAAGTTGATCTCGGTGCACACTTTGTATAGGCCGAGAGTAGAGTTTGTGGTGAAATGAAGCACTTGTGCAGGGTGGATGATCACATAACTCATTGTAGAATTTGTTGCAGAGTTAATTGTAGAGGCAGTTTAGGTGCAAACTTGGTGAAGGTTCGGTAAGGTGGACTGACCTTTCACATAGACAGTTTGGGCATAGACTTGGTTGGTTTGGTTTGCGATGGAAGTAAGTGCCATACCTGTTGTGCACAACTTGAATAGACTAGGCACAAATTTCATGGGGTGAACCAAGCACTTGGGCAAGGTGGACGGATGCAGGACCCGTCGGAGATTTGACCACAGAAGTGATCATAGAGGGTGATCACAGAAGTGATCGTTAAGGGGAACATTTATGGGTTGTAGCAAGTTGAAGCACTTGGGTATGTTGGACGACCTGGGGCGACCTAGAGTAGCTTTGAAGCAAGGATGTTGATTAGGAACATTTTCATCATTACATAATCATGTCGTGCATTGTTGACAACAAAAGTTGATTCAAACTGGGTTGTACGATGAGTGGGTTGACCACAACCTTTGGATGAGGTATCTCTTTGCAGAGTTACACAAGTCAGTTAACAACAATATGACTTAAAAACAGGGCAGTGTGTGCATGGTGCCTTGAAGAAAAAGTAGTTAAGGTGCAAAGATGGTGAGACATTGGAGATGAGTTCGACCAGTTGCATGATAAGTTTGGGACTTAGATGTTTTCTGAAGGGAATGGATGGACTCAACCTTGCATCACAATGAAGGTGTTATGCATATTTGTGTAGCTGCGAACAATGATTGAGGGGAGTTCATACAAAGATTCAGTACCTTGGGCAAGCGAAGGTCTAGGACAGTAGACTTGAACCATGGTTGCAACCAAGGATGTCGTTGGAAAGGTATGATTGGTTTTGAGTTCTTGCATTTCCTCAGTGTTGCAGTGAGTTATTTGAGGGGAAGTAAGATGAATTGGTGCTTCAAATGTAATCCATTTTTTGGGTGGAAACCGACATACTTGAGGTGTTGGAATACTGAGAGGGGGGTGGGTGAATCAGTATGAACACTTTTACCACTCTTAACCCCAATATATAAACTTCAACTTAATCAACAATATATCATCAGTATATCACGAGCATATAAACATAAGCAACATCACATCAAGTACATAGTACACCTGAATTTACGTGGAAACCCAAACATGAGAAAACCATGAAATTATTTCTTATATATCAAAGAATATATTCATTGGAAGCATCGACTTCCCAATTCTCTGGCTGCAACTAGAAGGAGGCTATGGGCCCCTATTTATAGGCTCCAACTTGAAGGAAGATACAACTCCCTGAATTATATGGCTCCAACCCGAAGGAATCTACAACCCCCTGATTCTTAGGCTCCAACTTGAAGGAAGCTCCAACTCTTTGATTCTTCGGCTCCAACTGGAAGGAGGCTACAACCCCCTGATTCTTAGGCTCCAACCTGAAGGAAGATCCAACTCCCTCAGTTCTTCGGCACCAACCGAAAGGAGCGTACAACCCCCTTTCCTTGCCCCATCCTACCACCTTGAAATATAAGTGTAGACCAACTATCATTACCACAATCACTGTCACTGTCACTGCCATTATCACTATCACTTCCACTGTCACTGTCACTGCCAATGTGACATCAACCTGTAACCTGTCAAGTTGTCACTATATCCAACTTGTCACTGATCAACCTGTCCAATCTGTCACTATCAGTGATACTCAACCAGATCCTCTCACATGGATCATATACCAAGGACACCTCTTAACTAGATGTCCAACATCAACAACACATGGCTCTGCCAAGCATGTACCAAGGTCACCAACATACCATCACAAGATATGTGTCTCAATCATGTACCAAAGCAAGTACCAAACCATCAACATGTACCATACCAAACATCAACCATGTACCACAACCTGTACTAGAACAAGTGCATAAACCATGCACCAACACCTGTACCAAACCATGCATCAACCATGCACCAACACTTGTACCAAACCGTGCATCAACCATGCACCAACACCTGTGCAAAACCGCACATCAACCATGCACCATAACATGTACCATATGCCTCAACCATCAACCATGTCCATCAAAACCATACCAAGTACCAATTGTGTACCATGCCATGTATCAACCATGTACATTAACAATGTACATCAACACCTGTGCCATACCATGTACCAACAATGTATCTCAACCATATACCATATCACTCAATCATGCCATACACCATGTACCATAGGATACATCAAGCAAGTACTATCAATGGTGTACCTCAACAAAGTACCAAACAACCAAGATCATATGCCAAGTATATGCCTCAACCATGCACCTAATATGTGCCTCAAACATGTGCCAATGCCTCAACAATATACCAAAGACTTGCCTCAAGTATGCACCATAACATCATCAACATGTAACCCTCAAAACAGGCATATAAACATACCTGCAACTCTGTAACATACCTGGTGTATGTGATCACAAACGTACAGACCTTCCTCAACTTTTGCAACAAGAGAATAACATCTTCATCAAACTTTACCTTAGTCTCACATGACTAGTTTTTGGATTAGTCACAAACCCTAACTTTCAACAAGCATAACTCCATACCTGTAATGAATAAAGGTCTGAAACTTGTATCCAATATTATTTAATATCTTCCCTACAATTCATCTAAGCTTCACTGCTTGGAACATCCCAAAAAAAGAGTTATAGCAAAAATGGTAGACCTTGCTGAATTTTGGCTTATTCTAGAGAACGAACTTGTAGAGCATGCCACACGCAAAATATTTGATATCTAGATATGAAAATAATAAAAAACATACTATGGACTGTACTATATCCAATTCATTTTGTCTCACTAAATTTGGATCCTCTATGAAGAAGTTATGACTGTTTTACCCAGAACACATGTTTAAGACTAGTTTCCGGACTAGCCAAAAACCCTATCTTCCATAGAGTGTATCTTAGAAAATAAAATGACCCATAATCTGAAATTTCCACCACATGTACCTTGATATGTTTTCTCAATAGCCTCCAATTTTCGCTGTTTGAATCGTTCTAGAAATAAAGTTATAGCAAAAATGGTAAGATGACCTGTAAATAACATACCTTAGAACACATCCTCACAAGACTTCGTGCTCCCTTGGAATTTCGCCCTTCTTCACTTCATCTTCCCTTTGAAATTCGCCTCATATCTCCTTGTTTACCTTGGATAGGAATCACTTACTCACATAGAATATATTCAAGAGAATGTGTGTGTGAATGTACTTATGAGTGACTTCTTCAGGTGTATATATACTTTTTCTAAGTAACCTCTTTCCTTAACTTTAGGGATTCTTGAACTTTCTTGTTACAACCACTTTACCCTTTCATTAATGGATTACAACCAATTAGGGGCTTATTAACCCATATTGTAACTAATTAGGGGCTTCTTAACCCATATTTAGGGCTTCCAACTTCATGATGACATATCTCCCTAACTGTGATGAACCACGTGGCATACCATCTATCACCAGAAACGACATGACAAGGACTATCCATCTATGAGTGTCTTACCTGCATTTAGATTGTCCTTCATGTCCATATTCCTCAACCAACTTTGGGTACCATAACCACACCTTTGGGGCTTCATGTAGACTTCATCAAATGCACCCATCACATATGCTGACATCAATCACTCCATCGATGACAACTAAATCACCATCAATCTCAACCGCATCTCTAGGGATTCCAAACTTCTCCAAGGGTTGACATCAATATCTAAGGGTTGACATCAATGACAACCGACTGTCCAACATGAGGGTGGCTCAAGTGGTGCAGATTCAAAGAAGTCATGTAGCGGTTGCGATGTTTTGACATGGGTGAATGTTGGAGAGCTTGGGTGACTTGCTTGGACGAGTCCAGTGGTGGACTTAGTCAGATTTCAATGCAACCGTGGATGTGGGTTGAGTAAGCTTCCTAACTCTTTGATGAGGTGCATTAGACAGGTCACTGTGGTGAAGTAGGTAGTGAGGGTTGGATGTGTTGAGTTTGAGAGGATGTATGAGGTACCTTAGTGTGTTAATGCATTAGATAGATATTGGTGTAGTTAGATTGGGGGTTTCTTGGTGTAGTTAGATTTGGGGTTTCTTGGTACCTAGTTCTTTCCCTCTTAGAGGATTGCACAGTTCTCCCTGAAGCTGGGGTCTTCTCTTTAATTTTCAAAGGGATGCTTTCTGGTGTCCTTAATTTATGAGTAGTAACTACCTCTTTTTTGTTTCTTCCACCTTTATCTTTTTCTGGGTTGGCTTCCTTTTGGGGGTCTTTGGCTTCCTAGCCTTATTTTTCCTTCTTAAATCCCTTTTAGGGATTAGTTCTATGGTAGGTTGTTGGGAAGATAGGTCGTTCTACCTATCCATGCTTATGAATTCCTCCCATGGTACCCTAACAACTTATCTATCCAAGGTTTCACAGACTACCAATTTGCTAATTCCATGGTGGGCCAAAGCCGCCTCCTTGCCTTTCTTAACTTTTGTGCTCTTTTTTGTCTAGGAATGTAGAATAAAGTAAGGAATGATCAAGCTTTCTTTGCATCTCTATCGGAATAGGTGCCTCAACTGGCGTAAGAACCTGAAGTGTTATGCATATAACATACTCAACCTAAGATCACATGTGATGTACTTGAGAAGTTGGTATGCCACCTCATCCCATGGGTCTGGGAGGCTTTCTCTTCTTACCTCATTTTTGTTCTCCTCGGGTTCTTCATAACTAAGGAAGCACAACTTCTTATCATTTATGGTTGGTTTGATTTCATCTTTATCCCAAGGTAAACTCATTAGAAATATTAATACTCTTCTAACATTGGTTTCATTTACCTACAACTCTAACGCTCTAACTATTGTAACATAGTCATGATCCTTGATATTCTAAAAATGGAGAGAAAATTCAAGGGCCAATTTGTCATCATATCCCTGAAGTCTATCAAAATACACTAGCCTATTGGTATGTTGAAATATTTCAACCACCTTAGGGTTATTAGATACCATAGAGGTGTTAGTAGGATCTCTTCTATTTAAGTCTACCGCCATTGTTTACTCATAAATGTTTCTTTGTGTAGACTATATGTAACTATTGAAGGCTTAGAAAACTTAGAAAATGTGAATGCTTCACTTCTTTAGGTTTCTAATATGAGAAAAGAACAAAGTAAATGTTATATAATGCTTTCACTATAGTTGAGGATGGATAAAAACCTTACACATGCTATGAATAATTGTGATTGATGGAACAAGGGACTATGTGTTTGAAAGGTACCATCTTATGCTCAAAACATTTATTCTTGTGGAGTGCTTGAGATATTTTTTCTCTGCAACAAGGGAAAAAAATTTAGGCATAGATTCCAAAGTGTCTGCGAGGCTCTTAGGACAGTGGGGTTGGAAGTGTCTTGGAATCCCTTGGCCCGAGTTTGAAAATTTTCAAGTACCCTACAATAATAGGAGATTCTCCTTTTTACTAGTGAATGATAACATCAAGAAAAATAGAGATAGTAGGGGTGGAATTTATTGTAATAAAAAACATAAATGAAATAGATTGACTAAGGTGACATCATGTAGTAGTTTCCAATAAAAGTAATGTATCAACCAGTA
This sequence comes from Picea mariana, assembly GCA_032191745.1. Taxonomy (NCBI): domain Eukaryota; kingdom Viridiplantae; phylum Streptophyta; class Pinopsida; order Pinales; family Pinaceae; genus Picea; species Picea mariana. The sequence continues at coordinate 4,553 of JASDQU010031184.1, read as the reverse complement.
ATCAAGGTAAAATGAAGGAGGTTTCCAGATCTTTGAGCTACACAATATTATGAAAAACCTTTTGAGAATACACACATACATGTTCTTGTGGAGAAATCCCTAGGATACACGATCGTATAGAAGACCGATGGAAAATTTCTCAAGCTAAGACACATACTATAGGCTATGGAAGGAAGCAGGAAAAAAATTCTGAGTTACTATGTCACTGACTTTTTCTTATAGTTGTTGTGAATAGCTTATACCAACTATTTTTATTCTTTGAGCTCGAACCATGTAGCTTCTCCATTAGGGGAAATTTGAGGTCTAAAATAAACCTCCTAAGGAAAATAATTAAGCAATCAGTAAAATAATAAAATAAGAATTATGAATTTTCAAAGGGAAAGAAAGAAAACTACTTTTTTAATCATATTTTTGACTTATCTCCTTATAGGTTTTCTCAAATTTCAAGTGTAGGCACTTGTTGGATTTTAGAATGTAATTCTACATCCAACAAGTGCCTACACTTGAAATTTGAGTAAACCTATAAGGAGTTTTGCCTGGTTCTAAGCTTCAAATAACATCTACTACCTCTTCTTCCTCTATTTCTTTATCATCTCTAACTTGTTCTCAAGGGTGCTAAATCTTGGTATCTCTTGTAGCATCTCTTAGACGGTTGTTGGATCTTCCTTATCTTCTAGAGTTAACAGATCTCTAAAATGTTCAAAGGTCGCATGTTTAATTTTCTCACTTATAAAGACTTTTTCCCCTTCACCACTCATAATTTCCTTAACATTATTTCTTACATGCCTGCCTTTTGTTTGCTTATGGAAGAAAGATGTATTTCGATCCCCAAACTTTGACTAGAGGCTACATGATTTCAATATCTAGTGTTCTTTGTCTTTCATTTGTGTTGAGTGCTTTTTTCTACACAAGATGTTTTCATTCCAAAGGTGTTGCATTGTGATTTCTTGCTCCTACATTTGACATTAAAAGGTTTGCTAGTTGCTGCATAATCTCCTTTTTTTGACAGAAGGATCCTTGTATTTTCCCTTGACCTAGTCCTTTAGAGCCCTCTTTTTCAACCTAAGCCTATCCTCCCAAATGTAAGAGGGTGAACCTTGGAACTGCATTCGCCAAGCCTCTCCAATCTCCAATGATTTCAAGCCTCTCCTATTACCTCCATTGCTTCCTTACTCTGCAGCCATGGAGGATTAAACCTTTGAATTTGTTGGAGAGAGAGATGGGATTGTGATCAGATACTCTGAATAAGACTATATTTTATGTGATCTCCAAATTTTCCAACAACAACTCATTGTTTATGAGGAACCGATCTAGGCTTGCTTGTTGGGCAGCGAAAGCATAAACAAAACAAGATTCAATGGCAAATAAAGCAACACCAATCACACACAAGGAACACAACGATTTACGTGGTAAAACCATTTAAAGGGAAACATCCATGGGGCAATGATAATTGGTATTCTAATTGCTCAAGGGAGAATTACAACAACCAAACACATGCTTACAACCATCACACTCATCCCACACACTACCTACCTTTGCCTCTACGTGTATGCATAGATATATATCATCTATCACACAATTACACAAATTGATCACAAACTGATCAAACAGTTACACAGACTGATCACTTTAGTGTGCATGCATGCATATTCTATTTTTAATTGATTTTGGTTTAACTAACCGCAGAATATTGGGAGCTAAGAAATTAGATCCGCATGAGAAATGGGTTGGAACATTTCAACAATCTCCACCTTAACAACAATTTACTTGATATATCATGCCCAAGTTTATTCATCATCTTTCCTACAAGCCAAGAGAAGCGAAACACCATCACAACTCCACAACTTCTCTAACAATATTGTTATGTGAACATGTCTGCACGATTTGCTCCAGTATGGACCATTATGCCTCCATCAATAACTTGTCTTATAAAACGATCCATTGTCCCATTTTGATACACTGGACTATTAGTCAAATGCACAACACTTTGACCACCACATAACATCTCATCACGTACTTGTCCAAACTTACCCAATATATCCTTGCATTCTTGCAAGACATAACTTGAGGTAGGTCTCCTCTTGTCCAAATCTCTTGAATCATAACCACAGACTAAATCATTGCAACTACTGTAGGTGATACTTGTGCTTCTAAGATACAGAAGCACCCATTTCCATGTTCTTCACCTGGTTTTGTCATGTGTCCACTGACAACACCAACTCCATGTGAAATACTTGAACATTCCCATCGCAATCATCAACACCCATTTCCATGCTCTTCACTTGGTTTTTCCATGTGTCTACTGACAACACCAACTCCATGTGAAATACTGACCATTTCCATCAGATACATCAAACTTCCTACTAACATACGATACTCGAGACATATAACCCTTTTCTTCTTCATTAGTTAAGACATAAACCTAAAGAAAACTTACAACTGAAAGCCAAACGGATTTTAACGGTTTCACATTATTCATATTGAATTTCCTGAGTATCTTCACCACATATTTATGTTGTGATAACCAAGGCTTAGCGTCTTTCCTATCTTTGTGTATTTCCATACCCAAGATTTGTTTCGCTCCTCCTAGATCCTTCATATCAAACTTCCTAACCAACTGAGCCAACCTATTGATCTCAAACATGTTTGTGCTTGCAACAAGTATAACATTTAACAACAAGATAATAAATATACCATAAACACAATGGTTATACTCACTTCTTGTAAAATTTGGTTCACCATGAAGGAATCAAACATCTTGTACCATTTGCATGGCATGCTTCAAGCCATACAATGATTCCCGAGTTTGCAAACAAATATTCTGTTGTGATCCTGAACTAACCTTTTTGGTTGTTTCATATACATCTCCTTATCCAAAAACTCCATGTAAACCAATTTTAACATCTAGTTGTACTAACTCAAGATCAAGTAATACAACTAGTGTTAACACAACATGAATAGAAACAAACTTTTAATAAGTGGTGAGAAACTTTCATAGAAATCAATGCCTTCCAAATACCCTTATGCTATCAGTCATACTTTGAACCTTTCATCTTTTACTATGTTTGATTTTATCATCAAACACTGCATCTTTGTCCATGATGATTCTGTGGGTAGTAGGATCCCCCAATATGCATCCCTTAACATCATCACCATATCAAAGATCTACCTGTTTAATCTAAGCCCTACGTAGAATGTTGATAAAAACATAAGCATCACAACCAAATAATTTCACATTTGAATAATCACAAGCATGGATGATTTTAGGGGCTCAATTTCGCTCATGGGCTAATTTTCCATGGTTTTTCCAAAAACGAGATTCACTATTTTAAAAATGATTCACGCAAATTCTATAGGATACAATTATTTTACCTTAAAAATCACCAAAATTTTATAAAAACTATATAAAATACTTGGAAATTTGAATATTTTTACAAAAATATCGCCAAACATTTACAGTTGACATATGAAGGATTAGTAAGATTCGCCTAGGTTTCTACATTTTAAAATAAATTTCCATCCTTAAAATCATCCCTAATCACAAGATGACATGTTCATACCTCTTCCAAAATCTTCTAGTGTTTTGCAACTGATGGTGACCAAGTTACTACATAGCACAAGCGCTTCTACCCGCAACTATTGTTGCAACTTGGCATTACTCAACATGCCCCTTCGATCCCAGTTTCCTTGCAATAATTTCCAAGTTCCATGGATATGAACCTGTCTTCATCATATATTATCATAACACTTGATTGACCTGTCGATGTTCTTTTCACCGCAAAGATTTAAACGCATCAACCTTTCTACAGACACACCTTTCTAACCTGGACACATTGCCCCCCCTTGAATATCGCATTTGAAAAACCTTGACCAAATATGGCCAAGTAAGACTTCACTGCTTACCTCTAGGCCCATTTACAATGGAGTTCACGAAGCCTTTTATAGGCTTCATTACATGCAATCCATGGACACAATACCACTGGCTACCCAAAAGAACATGGACCAAAAAAACCACGTGCTTTGACCTAAAAAACAGATTTAACTCATTAACCCTTTCACCAAGTCAAGGTTAACCCAACATACATGCGCCCCCACATATTCAATCTACCTAAATCTATGTGTAGACTTTTCATAGGTGACCTAATAAACTAGGGGTACTCATGCCTATTCAGGGCTTATAGATGACTCAATCATCCCATCACGCTCTTGTTGTTGCCTCCTCTCCAACGATGTTAAACAAAATTTCATCCGCTAAACACAAACGAAAGGTATCGAGGGCTCTTGCATCCAGATCTTCCTAGTCCTCGTCTGCTTGCCAGTTTCTTTGTCTTGCCCGCCAATGCCTTTTGCAATCCTTGTTGCACAAGCAGATCTCACATCTTGAGCTTCCATAGCTCAAATTTATTCTTATTGTTGAATTTCTCCACCTCAAACTTTGAACTCTACACTTTTGCCTTTAACATAAAACCACCCAAAAACTACATTATAACACTAAACTCTTTCTTATGAAGAAACAAATTTATTGTTCAAAATTAAACCCTAAAAGAATTAAA
>JASDQU010031183.1:6361-19650 GCA_032191745.1 Picea mariana | reverse complement strand
CATTTATTATCTAGTGTAAATCGGTCCTATTGGATTGATATTTAAAGTGTTATCTATTATTCTTTGGGTTCATTTAAGGTGATTCTCAAATCTAGAAATTAAATTTCAACATTAAAAATAAAATTTGGTGAAACCCTAAGGCTAGGGTTTGGTGCTTCAAGGTGTTTTCTTTCTCATTCCTTGCCCTTATTTCATTTATATATTGTTTATAAAGCTTATATTACATATATAGAGGTGTTTTCAATCTCTAATGTGCTTGTAATTTATTATAATTTTCTTAGAGGTTTTATTTGGTTAATTCCAAGTGCTTACTTTTGAAACCCTAGGGGGATTCACCACCCATTTTACAAGTTCTTGATTAGTTAATGTTTATATATTTTTAGAATTGCCTCTAACACTTCTTTGGTTGTTATTAAATATCTATTTAGAAATTTGTGTTATACTTAAATGCTAATATAAAGTTGTTATTGTCATTTATCTTACATGTCATATTTGGCACACACATCCATTGGCTCCTAACCTTTCTTTGAAGTGGATATAAACTTGATTCATGCAATCGTTTATAGTTGAATATCTCTAGAGCATTGTAATCTTTGATTGGAATCCTAATTCATTGTCTTGTTATATATATGTGTGTGTGTGTGTGTGTGTGTGTGTGTGTGGATTCATTAAAGTAAATCATATGAATGCATGGTTTTGTTTCACTTAAAGAGGTTTACTTTCATTATTTGGGATACCCCACATTGTAACACACCATATACTCACTTATGGGAATATGTCATTGTAATTCACTTTGTCACATATGGAATTTCAAAATTATTTTATGTAACTTGTTACTCCTCTGATACCATTAATAATTATGCCCAATGGGGCTCTAATACCCATCTATAACATTATTTCCTACATATGAAACATTTATGCAATCTTAATAGCTTATAATGACATGCATGACTTATGTAGAACACATATTAACATAAATAAATATAAACATGCATAATAATATCATAGTTAATCACATAAAATACACATTATTTAGCATAAGAAACACATAACAAAACACTTATCTTTTTGTAAGAGCACCAACTAGCTGTAGATCTTTGATGTTCCACCAATACATAGACACTACTATTCCAGTACTCTCAAAAGTAGGTCACCCTTGAGTTGGGGCTATGACTCCACTAGGGCAAATGCCACCTAAACCAACTATGGTCTAATAGTCAACACAACAATGGCTAGACCAAGGTACCAAACTCCAAAAATAGTTCCAAACTACAACCTCTCATATCCCATCATCCTGTACAACCAAAAGAAGTGTACCCCCTTCTTTGCACCGCAATCCCTCAAGTTGTCCCACTTCCCTTCCAAGGCTCCAACATAGGTCGACTAGGAAGTCTTGGAGAATTATGGCTCCAAGAACTGTAGTTGCTATGATGGAGTCTTTAGGCTCCTTTCAGACCTCAAATTTAAGGAAACCTATCGCAAACAATTCTCCCTCTATATTTCCATCCTTCCCCAAAGCAACTCAAGGAGAATTATACACCCAAATCCACCTAGGATTCACAAGTTCACAACGGTTCCTCATCTCACACCCTCCAACAAATGGTAAGAATGAAATATGAGACTGATGGAATGAATGGAATTTTTCCCTAAAACCAAATTCTAAATTATGCATGTCAACCCTTTGACAAGTGGAAATCAAAGGAACTCTTTCCCCACCACCCAAGAACTCATCCCCCTTCCTTGAAAACTTAAGATAAAATCATAACATAAGGACTCTAAACTTATAAATGTTTGTTATTATATTTCTTGGTTTAATCCCCCCTTAACTTATCCCCTTTACTTAATCCCTTATCCCCCTTTCCCTCTTGTGGAGTCCTAGGCCCCCATACTCTCTTGGCTGACTTGGTCTACAATAGCGATGTATTTTATTGATATATATCGAAGTGTGATTACAATTTACAATGATAGGCTCACCAACCTTTTAGCATATAGTCTATCTAGCCTAATATAACACGGACACTCTACACCAAAACATACATACATACATAGGTACTCCAGCTCCAAAACCCATACTAGTTCAGTAGCCTATAAAAACATATGTACATATACACATTTACAACCCAAGGGTGTTACATTCCCCTCCCCATTATTTATGCATTGTCCTTAGTGCATTATATACATGTGTACAATAAAAAACCTCAAACATCTTCAAAAAGTTGTAGGTATGCTTCCTACATGGCATGCTCATGCTTGCATGTTGCATCTGTAGGATTGTAGTAGGTCAAATGGACCTTTACCAATCTGACAACTTGATTCCACATCACCTTGACCATCCTATCCTATATTCACACCAACTAGACACAAAATTCACCCTTGTGCTCCACCTAGATCACAACCCAAGCAATTACATGGTTAGCAACAGACACATACTTTTTAAACAAAGATACATGAAACACATTATGTATGCACATGGATGAAGGAACTGTAAGCATGTATGAAACAAAAAAAATCCTCTCTAGGATTTTAAATGGTCCATAATATCTTGCTATTAGTTTTGGGTAGCTTCCCAATCTCAGCGAGCTCTTCTTAGACTTCAGTTTCAAGAAGACATGCTCGCCAACTCTAATTTATATGTGTGTTCAACCTTTGTCTGCATAAAGTTTCTTMTTATCTTGTGCAACCTTTAAATTACATTTTATTTTTGTCATTTGTTCTTCCATTTCCCTATGAAAATCTATCCCAATGATGGCTTCTATCAGTTGGGTTGTCCCAACTCACAAGTGTGTTACACCTTCTATAGTACAATTCTTCAAATGGGCTCATTTTCAAAGATGTATGATACCCATTATTTTAAGCAAATTCAACTAAATGAAAATAATATTCCCATTTTGATGGCTTATCCATCACATACATCCTCAATGTATCCTCAATCACTTGATTGACCCTCTCTATTTTCCCATATGACTTTGGGTGATATGACATGCTAAAATTTAAATTTGTCCCAAATCGTTTAAACAATCCCTTCCATAAATTTTATGTGAACTTGGGATCTCTGTCTAAAACAATTGCCTTAGGCACACCATGTAGCTCAGAAATTTCTCTCATGTAAATATCAACAATGTTGGATACCTTGTGAGTTAGATTCAATCGAATAAAATGGGCATCCTTAGCTAATTTATCCACCACTACCATGATAGATTCATAATTCTTTACAGTCTTGGGTAGTTTAATAATGAAATCAATTGTAACAACTTCCCATTTCCAATAAGGAATGAGAAATGGTTGTAGCAATTCATTTGTATGTCTTTGCTCAACCTTTACCTTTTGGTACTCTAGACATCTGGATATATAATCAACCACCAATTTCTTCATTCTTGGCCAAAATTATTGCCTCTTTACAACTACAATTGTTTTATGATATCATGGGTGCCCAACATAAGGTACATTGTGCATTTCTCTCAACACTAAAATTTTTATTTCTTGATGTTTAGGAACACATACTTTTCCCCCACACGTGAGGATTCCATCCTCTTTCAGCTCATAATAATTATATTTCTGCTGAAAATTTCCTTGTTGTAATGCTTCTTTCACTTCCAAATAATTTTGATCTGAATTTGCAGCTTACGAAATTATATCTTTTAAATCATACATATAGATGTTAATGGTTGTAGAATGCATATTATGCACTCTTCTATTGAGTGCATCAACCAATTTATTTTCTTTTCATTTGATATGATTTATATCAAAATCATATTCACTAAGAAATTTCATCCATCTAACTTGTTTGGCATTCAAAGTTGGTTGTCCAAACAAATATTTCAAACTACTATGGTCTAGTATCAACTCAAATATTTTTCCCATGAGATAATGCCTTCACATATTTAAGGCATGAACTATGGCTTTCAACTCTAAGTCATGTGTTGCATAGTTTCTCTCATGTTCTTTCAACTTCCTTGACTCATAGCATATCGCATGCCCATTTTGTGTAAGGACTCCACCAAGCCCTTCCTTGCATGCATCAATGCACACATTGAAATTATCATTCAGATCAACAATATTTAATATTAGTGCACTTGTCAATAAATTATTCAAGTGTTGAAAACTTTCTTCACATTCAGAGGTCCATTCAAACTTCACACATTTCTTTTGCAAAGAATTGATTGGATGTGTAATCTTTGAAAAGTATTTAATAAATATTCTATAATAACCTGCAAGTCCCGGGAATGATCTCATCTCTGATACACTCTTTGGTGATGGCCATCCCCTAATGGCTTCTATCTTCTCAAGATCGATCGTTATCCCAACCTATGAAATAATATGCCCAAATAATGAATATGACTTTGATAAAATAAGCACTTTCTCAACTTGGCATACAATTGATGCTCCCTCAATACCCGTAGCACCATCCTTAAGTGTTTCTAATGCTCCTCCTTTGTCTTTCAGTAAATGAGTATGTCATCCAAGAAAACAATGACAAACTTGTCCAGATACTCTCTGAACACTCCATTCATCAGACACATGAAGATAGTTGGTCCATTTGACAACCCAAATGGCACCACTACAAACTCATAATTTCCATATCTTGTTTTGAATGTTGTCTTGCTGATATATTCCTCTTTGATTCTCACCTAATGATAGCCCAACCTTAGGTCAATATTATAAAATTCCATTTCACCTTTCAACTAATCAAATAAACCATCAATCTTTGGCAATGGATACTTGTTATTTATGTTAACCTTATTCAACTACTTGAAATCAATGCACAACCTTAAGGTTCCATCATTCTTCTTGAAAAAGAGCACCAGGGCACCCCAAGGGAAGACACTTGGGTGTATTACCCCTTATTCAAAATTTCTTTGAGTTGCATCTGCAATTCCTTTATCTCTGTTGTGCTCATCCTACAAGGAGTCTTAAACAATAGGAAAGCTCCAGGCACCAAATCAATGTTGAAACCGATATCTCTCTTTACTGGTAACCTTGGTATCTCCCCAAATACATCCTCATAATATTTCAATAATATATGGTATTCAATACTTAACATTTTATCTTTGGTTTCCTCTTCCATGTGGACTGCATAAACTTGTCATCTTTTTCTGAAACTCTTTTTCAACTTCATGGCTGAAATTTCTCTAATGGATACAGGCCTTGGAATCCCCTGAACTTTCATTTGCTTCCCTTCCTCATCAAGACAAGTCAATGCCTTTTTGTAGCAATATAGGACAACATGATGCTTTTCCATACCAATTAAGCAATCGTATGAACCAGAATGTATGATATTCAAATTTGTCTCTGTGTTGACTCCATTCATGTCCATTGGACAATCTTTAACCAATTCATTGATCCTTCTCTTAAATTTATTGACTAGCTTAACCAACCAATGTTTCCCATGTTTGCTTCATTGCAAATGAATTCTATGAACAAGATTAGGATCTATGTAACTATGGATAGCTCCAGAATAATTTTAAATGGCTATGGGGCGATTATCAATCTTACCTTCTACTTCAATAATATGGTATCGATATTCTAATTTCTTGTTGCCCAAGGTTGCATAAATCCTTGGCATTCTTCTGCCCATGTCCTCAACTATATCATCTTCCTCACATACCCAACATTTTATGGGCTGCTAAATTGCCCTTTTCCCCAAAGACTTTGTCATCCTATGCTCATTTTGTGTTGGTTGTACCTGAGAAATATTTATGAAAAATGGTGGCATATACCCTTTCTTTCTTTGCTCCATATTTCCTTTCTTCTTGTCATCCCAAGCCTTTTGAAAAGTTGATCTTCTTTTGATCTGTTGGTAAAGATACATATCTTTTCTTATGGATTCTTTCAAGGTCTTGGGCTCATCAAAATGAATTTTATCAATATAGAAAGAAGGTAGCCCACTCAAAAATCCTTGGATTTTAACTTTCTCATCGTTTATGAAGCCAACATACCTCAAAATTCAAGGAACCTCCTTTTATACTCATCCATTGTCATGCTTCCAAGATTTAGTTCAAAGAATGCTTTCATCTTCTTGTCATAATAACATTCTGACAAATATTTCTTCTGAAAATACTTTTAGAACTACCTCCATGAGATCCTCTTCTCATCAATGTGCTTAACATGTTTGAGTTGGTCTCACCACATTGATGCTTTTCCCTAAATATGGTAGATTGCAACTATGGCTTCTACAGTTGATGTATAATTGTGTAATTGGAAGTATTTCCTCATTTCCAACAACCAAGCTTCTACATCTTCATATTTCTTATGATCACCATCAAATGTAGGAGACTTAATATTCATCATATCTCCTTGCAAATCATCTACCTCGGGCCTCCTTTTATGATGTCTAATAGGAGACAAACTCGGGGTGCTCTCTGACTTTGAGAATGCATGTGCCCTTGTAGCTAAGTTTCTTGGTGAATGGTGATGATGCCTACTAGCACTTCTATAGTGCCTAACGCTTATGTCTTCCTCTCTTCTAACATGAGATTTGTGTCATGTTGCCTACCTTGAATGTGATTCTTTGTTTATTTGCTTCTACAATATGTTTAGGCCTTATAACAATTGAGTGTTGATTTTGTTTTCCTCCTCCTGATCTCTTATAATCCTTTCATTGTATGTTATATAGTTGAACACTTCTTTTTGTAGGCTTCTCAATGTCTCCAGTAACTCTATGTTTTGTGCTTTTCCTTCTCTATGACCATTTGACTCGATACTTGCATTACCCAAGATGACATACAACCCTTTAACTTCCTCCTCATGTTTATAATATCCTTGTGCATCTTCCATATCTCTAGTCCTCATTCTAAACCTACCTTGTTCTACCCATACCCTTGATTATGCGAAATGTGCACAGAAAAAATTTGTTAGATAGAAATGATTTTACAATCATGGAAACATATATGCTTTTCTTTTTTATATCCAACAATCATCTTCCTTTTGATTCCCTATAAATTTTACTACTCAAATCCCACTTATGGGTCTATGTTTGGATTCTTCTTTCTGAAATATTTCCAATGAATATTTTTTTTCTCAATTCCGAGCTCTGAGCAAAAAGTTACAGTCTTCTAAATCGACAATTTTTCCCCTTTTTGCACATGTCTCCTTGGTACAATTAATCTAAGACACAAACTTCTTCCACTTGTAGAATACAATATGTTAGGAACTAGAAAACAAATTGTAATGGGTGAAGATAGTATTTATGATGGTGAACACTAAGCAAGCTTCATATTTTCAATATGATTCTCTATTCACTTTCTGCAACAATCTAGAATTGACTACTTTGTCTTTTTTGCACTTTTCCTAGACGTGGAATTTTTAGTAGAAAATAGTTATCTCCCAAGTGGATAAAAAATGGTAAAAAATACCTTAAGACAAAGTTGTCTGGATTGATGAGCAAGTAAAATTTCAAGTAAATAATTTTTCTGGATTGGAGATCTGGGGTCCTTTTTCTCCTTTGAAGAATTAAAAAATCCCTAAAAAGTGCCCAGGAATAATGGATTTTTCCTTGTCTTAGCATCTCCACTCCAAACCCTTTTGAATTTTGTCAGAGGCCCAAATGGATATCTTCATGCCTAGGTTTTGAACTCTCTATAAAATTTTACCTTAAGCTAGGCCCCAATTAATTATCATGACCCAAATATTTAAAAACCATTGATTTATGTTTTCCATAACATTTAAACATAAATAGCCAGTGGCCCTCATTGGAACTTTCATAGTCATCATTATTGTGGATATACCCTTTAAATTTCATCTAATTATGAGTTTTTATGCTCATGTTATGGCCAAAACAAGTTTTTGGCTCCAAACTTCTTTTTTAAAATCCCTGGTTGTCTTTGTCCTTTCCTTTTGATTTGTAAATTGTCGTGGATATTCCACTAGAACAGTTCATCACAACATATTAGAGAAATAAAACTGAAATCTACACTATTAAGGTTAAATTCCTTTAGATTCCGGGATATTTAGTTACTGATTTTCTACTTATGCATGAAATAGATAAAATGTCTAAAATAAAGAATAGTAAAATACAATCACACCATCAAAAAATAAACAAGATATGATTTGGGAAACCCAATACGGGAGAAAACGCAGCTAAAAGGTGAGGTTGCTCTGCTCTCTTTTCTCTGGTATAAAAATGATGCAAGTACAAAGAAAGAGGCACTCTCTTTGGAGTTTCCTTTGACTTCTGGCTTGTATGGCTTCTACAAAATCTCTCCTCCCATGTTATGCTCACAAAATACCACTCTCAGATGTTTTTCTCAGCGATGAAACAAGATACAATGTGAAAGAATGGAACCCCTTCTCCTCCTAGTGGTATGGTATTTAACATATCCCGATAACCATCTAGGGGTAGGTTATTTACTTCCTCGACCCTCAATTGTGATAGGGTTTTGGACCTTCTAGAATCTTACTAAAATTACATATGTGGCTAGCCCCATGTGCGTGAGTAATGGGGGATGGCGTGGCATGGTGGTCAACACGATAGGTCAACTTACGGGAGGAATAAATTTTGCATACGAGCTCCAATTGACATAATTTTTGCACCGTTGGAAAGGTCTCAATGTGTAGAATAACGTCACGAGGTACATGCTATTTTTGGAAAGTTTTAACCCTAAAAAATTTCATTTAATTCCTCGAAATGGTCCCAGAAGATTTTGGACCCCAATTTTCCAAACTGGGACCTACCGCTAAAATGGCCTTACAAGTTGATTCCTTCAATTTTTTCCACTCTAAAAGGATTGAGATAGATGACAAACAATACAATGATCCAATCTAGATCGTCTTTTATTTTTCTCTTCTTCTTATCTTCTCTTTTTTTTTTGTGAAAACCTTACCTATGCAGAAATGGAATAAACTTTCATTGTCCAAAACAATGTTGTGCACTCTGCATCCCACATTCCACATTCTATACTCCATGAGTTTTGGGACTTTGTATATTTTCCAACATCCATGAAGAGGAATGGTGCACCTGCATACTCTCCCGCACCCCTCCCGCACCTGCATGTCATCCCACATCCCACATTCCGCACTCTATGAGCATAAGGAATTGGTATTTTTCCAACATGCATGCTGAGGAATGGTGCACCAACACATTCTCTCACACATGCATGTCATCTTGCATATCACATCTCTCATTCTGCACTCCACAAGTTTTGAGACTTAGTCTATTTCCAATCATCCATGCGGAGGAATGACACACTCGTACATTCTCCCACACTCATATGTCATACCACATTATGTAAGTTTTGGGACTTAGTATATTTTCAACATGCTTTTTTTATGCCTTTGTAGAGGAATAACACACCTGCATATTCTCCTGCACCCGCATTCCACATTTTGCACTCTGCTGGACTTTCAACTTAGCCTATTTCTTAACACCCTACACTACAGACCCCGAGCTCGCCACTATGGAATTTCCATAATAGTATTCCATGTCGCCACAACCACTTCACCTAACATGTGGCTTCTACATCACCAAGTATAGAAAATTTCCCATTTTTCCAAAAATTCCAAAAATTCTCAAAATTTTCAAAAATGATAAAATTCAAAATTTCTTCCCCAAATGGCATGGAAGCTCTATAATTAATCTTCCCATGGCCAATTTTGGCCTGGTTCATGTCAATTCGTTCTCTTCTCCTACACACAACCTCCCCATACTTAGTTTTCGTCCAATTTTACTTCATAAATTTAGGCGTTTACCCAATTTCCTTTAGGGTTGCTTGTTGATCTAAGACATTGTTTTAAGGTCTTTAAGATAACATCATGAGGGTAAATCCTCCTGCATTTTTATAGAGGTGGTACTCATCTTTATTGATGTATGGAAGATTATTCTTCTTAACTTAAATGCATGCAATAGAAAATCCCAACAAATCTTCCAATGAAATTGTTGGTGCTGAGAGTCACCCTCAGATTGCAAGAGGATAAGCCCAGCACCCATCAAAATGTTTGTGGAGGTAGGTTTATGAGTGGAGGTCAAATGGACAAAGCTCAGCATAAGAATGTTTAAACATAGAAAATTGGTCTAGCAATTCATAATCAAATGAGGTTCTCATTAACTTCGGTCAATGGTTTAGGCTAAAGGTGAGCAGAAGGAAGACTTAGTGAGAAAAGTGGAAAAGTCTGCCATAAGCATCCGACCTTCAAGAGATTGGTGTAGAAAAACTCAGGCACAAGAGAACTCTTGAACTTAAGTTTAAGATACTGAAATATATCACATCAGCATTATAATCAAACCTCCATTACAGTACAACTACAACATCTCGTCTGGATCATCCATGCATGAGCATTTCAGCATAAGAGGAAACAGGACAATGAAAGAAAATACTGAAACAGATCATAGCAGCATTATAATCAAACCTCCATTACAATACAACTACAAACTCTCGTCTGGATCATCCATGCACAAGTGTTTCAGCACAAGAGGAAACAAGATGATGAAAGAAACTGACTTCTATTACTGAGAAAGTCCCAGGTCTCATACATAACCAGAGAACATCTCTGCTATCAAACTATTACAAAATAGGGAGCTATGCTCAACCATAGACCATAAAATATTCTTCCACTGATCTATTTATACTCAGATCAGTGGAAAACCGTTAGGAATGCGATCTGGCCATCATGTCCATGGCTCTTCCATCTATGTATCCTTTTATCATACTGTGTGTGTATCCTCCTATGAGATGAAATCTCAGATCAACATGGGCCTGCAGGAAAAAATCGTCCCTCGTGGCACCTCGGGCTGACAGTTCTGTCTCCACGGCCAGACCCTCCATGCTTTTCATTTATGGAGTGAGACGAGGTTTCAACCACCAGTCCTTCTTCATTAATTGATTTCTCCTTGGGATCGGGACGAAGCTTGACGACTAGGGGGTGGCCACCTACTGCTATTGGATTCGGCGTTGAATGAGCACGTGATTTCGGGGCCGTCGAAAGTGGTTTGGACCCACACCAGTTTTGGGCCCGAAACTCACCACCTTCCGCCACATATCTCTCCTACAATACCATGGTTTAGATTTCGGCCTGCTCAATGATTTTAACGCCCGAGCATGTTGCGACCCCGAAATGAAGCGTGGTCGTTGATCTGATCGTGATCTACGATCTGGGCACACCTGCTATTTTAGCGCCTCTGCTAAATCTTATATGTCTGCCAACTATAACTACCTTCAAACCGCGCTTAGAGATGACGCTAAATTGAACTGCACAGGGGATCTCTATTGTTGAAAACTGCACCCGCCTGTTTTCCTGTGCTCATGGCTATCACCTGCGACCCTCGACAACTTCATGTGATAACAGAAGCCATTATGTACATAATATTATATGCATATATACGAGTTGTTATATACATATGTATTTGCCAAGCACATCATATCATTAAAGAAAAAGAGATAATATGTCTGCAGAGATTAGTATCTACAAGGTTTGGAGTCTTCTTTCAACAAATATTCTGCCTTAATTTTGAAATTATGTGAACCCAGAATCAACTATGACTTTGCAAGACGAAAGAAAAGTAAAATGGACAGGTCATCAAAGAACTTTAGATGATCACTTCATTACAACTCAAATAATATTTTGATGGACAATTCATTTGAAATATCATGCTTTAGACTCAAAGTCTAAAAGATCACTAATGTAATGCCTCGAAATTGTTCTTTGTGGGAAAAACTTATAATAATAATATATCAAATGTAAAAAATTTAACAATATTTGAAACAAGAGGGTTGAAGCAACCTCAACAAGATCTCAATTAAAATTAGATGAACTAAATTAAACTGCATTCATTTTTTTACGTGTAGGGATTTTGGTCCTCTAGACTTGAAATATCATCAAGAATGACTGGAAGAATTTAGAGAAAGAGCTTATCAGACCTAGATCTTCATGTTTTCCAAACATACATGGAAAACTTGATGGAAAGAACATATAAGAAAGAAAGACGAGGAAGATATTTAAGCAAACTAATTCACAAAATCTTGGAAAGGGCAAAACTTGCTTCTTGCAAACTCTTCACCGCCGAAAAATATCATGACTACCAACCCTTTCAATATGCTTATTTTCCTCTTTTTTAATCTCTTCTTCATCTTCTTGAAACATATTTTCAGTTAGGGGTTTATTTTTCCCTTTGTACATGTGAACCTAGATATATGTTCCATCAATTGGGACCCATTTTTAGAAGCTCGGAAATTTATTTTAATAAATAATTTTCCAAAAATAACTCATGGCCCAACTAGAGAATAGTCCTGATTGTAATTTACTTTTTAGGGAATGATAGTCATGATTTCATCCATGGAAACCAATTCCAAAGTTTTCTTCTTGTCTCTATCTTTCCAACAAGCTATCATTTGCTCAATTTGGACATTGTGATCAACAGTTATGGCCTCTAGAAGATGGAGACTCATCAATATTTAATCAATGAACGTGAATTCTAAGCCATTGATTAAAAATCCATCCCATTTATCACATGTGTATTGGGGAATAGTTATTATACATGTTTATAAGAAAAATTCATCCCTATATTATTCATGTGTGAAATAGAGAGAACTATGGAGCCCTTCGTAGCTTGTGCACAATGTAACTTTTGGTTGCCACGTCATTGCCCAGTCATTTGTGTGTCCAATAAGTATCATCCAAGTGTCACTCGGTGGTAGGTCCACCTCACTACCACATGTCACAATGTGATAGGTCCTCCTTACTGCCACATCTCACCCAGGGATACGTCCACCTCACTGCCACATGTCCTAATATGGTAGGTCAATGTCACTGCCACGTGTCCCAATATGGTAGGTCCAAATCACTTCCACGTGTCCCAATATTCCAAGGGAGGGAAAATGGATAAAAACYTAGGAATATAATGATAATTTCATGAAATAATGAAATTGAAAAATAAAATTACGTAGAAATAGGGAAATGTGGAGGTAGGGTAATGCAAAAGTCATAAATAAACTAAGTATAAGACTCAGTAAAATCTAAGTGTAAAACTCAGTAACATGACTAAGTCATGAGGGTGCAATCTGGGTAATGTGAAAATGGAGGTGAAAATTGAGTATTGCAAGATTGTGGGTTGCGAGACTAGAAGTGGAAAGAGGAAATGAGGGTATGGGCTCCCGCATCCACATTCAAAAGTAAAAAACAAACTAAGTATAAGACTCAATAAAAACTAAGTGTAAAACTCAATAAAATGAGTAAGTCATTAAGGGTGAAATTTGGCTAATGCAGAAATGGAGGTGCAAATTGAGTATTGTGGTATTGTTGGTTTCGAGACTAGGAGTGGAAGGTGGAAATGAGAGTATGAGCTCCCACATCCACATTCA
>JASDQU010031182.1:40235-53854 GCA_032191745.1 Picea mariana | reverse complement strand
CTTAGGCTTAAGTGACTTTTCCTAAGTATTTTGGCTTAATTCATCGTTTAGCCATTAATTCCTCCTTATTTCTCCATCTTGTTCCCTGTTTGTGCCTGACTATAGTCTACGGGAACATATAGACTACTAAGTCACTCCCGGCTGGCCTACTCTTGGGGACGGGACATCACAATGTGAAGATCTATTGGTATGCTTTAATAGATTATATTGGTGTATTACCAGTTCAAATGAAGAGTTCATAAGAGAAATTTTTAGACCCAAACGCTTCATGTCTATAGAGGCAAAACAATCCAGTGTTACACCTTACAAATAGATCACTTGAACATGTTGGAACGAAAAGAATGGGAACTGATATGAGAATACCGAGAAAAAACAATGCTATTATATGGAATAAAATTTGAAAAATTCAAAACATGTTTTTCAAGTGAATTCATATTCTTTTTCTATAAAAATGTAGGATAATCTTTAACAGAGTAAAAAGAGACCGGAAAATTAAGTACTGCTATTGTAAGGAATAAAATTTGAAAAATTCAAAACATGTTTTTTTAAAAAGTGAATTCATATTCTTTTTCTATTAAAATATAAGATAATATCTAACAAAGCAAATACAGACCAAAAAATTGATGTAACAAGTACAAATAAGAATATAAAACAATGTAACTACCTTATTATTAAGGAGCTCATTTGTAGGTGGATATGAAGCCCAAAAATGCCAAAGCAATTCTAGAATTATTTCCAAGTGCTGAGATAAAAGGAAATGTATTAACATATTATTAGATATTACCATCTATTGTATCTAAAAATATATGAAATTGTGTATATAGTTCACTCATTCATTAATACTTTGCCTTACAACTATGTATTTCCAATAATAGTAGTTAATATGAGAAATGCATACAAACAACCACATTTTACCTCTGATATGTTTTTATTTATTTCTTGGGGAAGACTTTCGAGAAAATTTGTTTCAGGAGTATTACCAATTTGACTTTTTGTCATAGAAGCACATTGATCTATCACCTATCAAAAAAGAAAATTATTAAGAGACTTTTGTACAAAATCACATTGATTATGATAATCGCCACCTATCAAAATAGAAATTATTTAAAAACCACAAATTAAATTATTGGTTTTGAAACTTGAGGAAAATGTTGCTAGTTACGAAGATATATTGAATGGTAAAAGAACGAATAAAAAGTTAGTTTTAAACGTAATATTAAAATATAAAACTTTTCAAACACCTTTTATCATTAAAAATTAATATAAGGAAATTGTTAAGAATATACATATTGTATCATGAATTATATACCACTATAAAACCCTAAATTTATGATAAGATCATGACTTTTGTAAATATATGTTGTTTTATAGAAGAGTAACCTAGAGTAATTGTAAATATATGGAGAGATAAATATGGAATTAAAGTCACTTCATTTGTTACTTTGATCTATTTCGAACTTTCACACAATCTTTAAGCTAGAGAACAACATATATATTCATGTGAACTTAAGGCAAGATAATAAAACCTGAGAACAGTCTGGTTAACATACTGATAACTAGGATGAGGAGGGGCCTGTTATCACAGAATTTGGCACTTGTGAAAAGCCTTCACAATATGCTAACCTTGTGTAACAATTGGAAGTAAGTGTCACTGTCACCTAGGCAAGTAATTCCCTCATTTTAGTGAAAGACAGGTCCAACACGAGGGAGGCTTCCCTAATGACCTCAAGGGATCCTATAGCAAGATTATCCAAGCCTATGGCCCCCTATCTTGGTCACCTCAAAAGGATAGGCTAGGTCTAGGGAAATGTGAAAGGTTAAGAAGAGTTTGGATGAGGTAATTGGTTGACATCTGTAAGACAAGTTTACCAATGCATATAATGACAATTACCAAGTCTAACAAATAAATAGTCACCCTTAACACTAGCTATCAAGTAAGAAGGTTATTGTAGCAAAAATTGCAGCAGTAAACAATGATTATACCAGCCAAGAATGTTTTATAACAGAAGCAAGAAATCAACCTTCAAAAAATATAAATAAAATCTTAAAATATAGACCTTAACAAGTGGAATAAGATCCAAGTGTTCAATATTGATTTCAGCCTTCTTAAACCACAACATTAAGTAAATGTTTAGAAATCCAATTAAGATCTAATGGTTGTAGCAAACATTTATAACAGCAGCAATAAGTTCACCCAGTTTGCCAAGCATTGAGTTAGGGTTAGTGTGAGGTTAGATACATAGTTATTAAGTTGCTTTGAGAGAGAGAGAGAGAGAGAGAGAGAGAGAGAGAGAGAGTTTAGCTAAGCTAGGGTTTAAATCAAACCTTGCAATTATCCAGACTAGTGTCATATTCTTCTTGGGAAAATGGAGTCAATGCAATCACCATAAAGGAGGCTAAGCAAGAGAAGAGGTGAAGGATTGAAGGCCTAGGATTATCCCCTCATAAGCCTAGGCCAAACCTCAAAGGAAGAGCACCTAAATTTTATCCTCTTATAAACCCTAGATGTCGCCCCACTCCTTTTCTATTATATGGCAAGGAAAATGGATAGAACTAGGCCAAACCCTAAAGTTTATCCTCTCATAAACCCTAGGTTTTGAACTCAAAGATAAATTTAGGGGGATGTCCACTCACAATTCCTAACTTTTTCCTTGAATGCTTCAAAAATCAAGGTAGATGCAACAAGGGAAGGGGATAACCACTCTTAATCCTTCCTTAGGGTTTCACAATTAATCAAAAAAAACAATGACAACATGTAACTATTACCTCTCTAATAGAGCATTTACCAAAATATACTAAGAATTAACAGTTTAAACATGAAAAAATACTTACTATACAAGTCACTATCATGAGGAAACCCTAGTTTTCATGAAGAATCCACTGTAATGTCCCCCATCTCTTGATGAAGAGGTTTGGAAGACTTAGTGGTCTAGGTGTCCCCACTAGGCCATAGTCTCACATTGAGGGGAAGGGTCAACCAAACTAAGGTTATATTATTAAGTTGACTTGATAAAAAGGTGAAAAAGAGTTAAAAGGTAACTCAAGGAAGAAATAGAAGCGCTGGAGGTTGAGTAGGAGTTAACCCTAGGGTTAACCTAACTCAACAAAGAAATAGAAGAAAAGTATAAAAGAAAGGCTGGGGCACACCTACGAGGCATTCTGGATTTTAGTATTTTCTTGTTGATGCTCTTGAGCATATAGTTTGAGGTTTCGCTGTTACAAACCCTTGTGAACAACTCAGTGGTGAAAGACCCACTCACCTTGTTCCAAGCTTGGTCTCGGTGATGAAATACTCCACCCACACCATTCTACACTCATCACAGATCCATCTATCGATTCAGGAGAGCAGCAGGGCCGTACTGTTCAGGGATTTCCAGCAGGGGCGCACCATATCTTGAAGAAGAGTTCAATCCAACCAATTGGGAGAGCCTTGGGGTATTCCGGCATTTGGGTTCTGTTTGCAAGTCCTTGACCAACATTTTGGAGGCTTCCTTGAAGAGTTATTACCATCAGATCTTCAGCTACATATTGGGACGGCCTTGAGGCAAGGAGGATGTCTTGTGATTCAATATTTCTTAGATCTAGGGAGTTCTAGCTAGGATCTGATCCTGAAACTTCTCTTAAGGGGTTATCACAGCCCGATCTATCATCCTAGAGAGTTTCAGAGGTTTTGGAGGTGTTCCTCATACAGAACGAATTATTGATCTATTCAGGGCTTCAGGAGGGCGCAGGTTGTATTAGGGTTTCAACCATTGGAGGAGAAGGATTGAGTATTTGAGCTTCAGACTTCTGGGAGGGGTTTCCTTGGTCCCGATCTACATTTTGGTTGAGTTTGGCACGGTTTGGACATCTCCTTCAGCTGGGCCGAAATATTGGCCTCTTATCATCCAGTAGGACGTACCAACAGCTCAGGGGGGTTGGACGTTCTCTTATTGTTGACACCTTGGGTCTTCACACTGTATTCAACCTTTGGAGGCTTATTTTGTAATGTCGGGAACATTTTGTAGCAGCTCATATCATCTATCTATTGGAGCCATTTGAGGACCATTCCAAATCTGCTCTATATTGTATCAGGTTCATGCTTTTTCATAATAAAGGTCAGATCTATGCTTGTGTTTTCCACATCTTGAGTATT
Organism: Picea mariana; assembly: GCA_032191745.1. Classification (NCBI taxonomy): domain Eukaryota; kingdom Viridiplantae; phylum Streptophyta; class Pinopsida; order Pinales; family Pinaceae; genus Picea; species Picea mariana. Next base: position 49,719 of record JASDQU010031182.1, on the reverse strand, counting down.
GTTGTGATATTGCATGTATTGAGTAGATCTTGTATGAACTATGATTGGATAACTGAAATAAACCCTAAGGCCGAAATATCGACAGCTACCTGCATAACCAAATAATCAATAAACAAATCAGTAGCAGTTAGTGGTTTCAAGCAAAAAAATTGGCTTGGGATCATTACAGTGGTATTAGAGCTATGATCCTCTCATCTTATGAGGATTAGCGCATGCATAGGTATCGTGGTATCTACATGGGCAGAAAGAAGAAACAGGCAAGTGAAACAGAGGCCGAAATGGAGGGTACAGGTGAGGAAGGTGAACCCCAGGACTTGGCTTACTTGGCAAGAGAATTCAATAAATCCACAAACCAAATAGAAAGTAAATTGGTCATCCACCTATAGGAGAACTATGACATAACCCGCAGAGGACAAGCCAAAATTACTGAGACCTTGAAAAAGGTAGATGATAACCTGAGGAAGGTGGACGAGAGCCAGACTAGGATAGACGAACTATTGCTACAGATGACTCATAAGGGGAAAGGTCTAGAGATATATGAAAACAGAGAGACTGGTGGTTCACAGGGTGGTAACAGGTATAATCCAGAAAAGGCTCCCAGATATAACTCTAAGCATATTCCCTATCATCAGTCTGAAGGGAGCCATGGAGGAGGCACCCCACATGGGCAAATGGGTAGCAGGGCTACCCCTAGACCATACTTACCCATGTTCACAGATGGACAGGCACAACAGGAACAAGTGGATGATTTTGTTGAGTAGATGGCTCAATGTACCAGGGAGTACCATGAGCTAGACTTGGGGATTCAGAGACAGATGTCTTTGGATCAATACTGCCAGCTTAAGTTCAGAAACAAACCCAGGCCAAACCACAGAAGCAATTATGAGTTGGAACGAAGGATGGGGAAGATAGAGATCCCATACTTTGATGGTACGACCAAGATGACAGCATAGGCGTGGGTACAAAAGATGGATACTTATCTACAGCTTAACCCCATGAGAGAGATGGAAGCCATCAATTTTTCCACCATGTACTTGGATGGCAAAGCTCATGATTGGTGGTACCATGGATTGACCACACTAGGCCATAGTCAGATCATGGCATTCTATAGATTTCACTCAGAGGTTCATTGACTGTTTTGATCAGGGGGATCCAGAGTTGCATTTCAAGGAGCTCACATAGCTCAGACAGACAGGGGCACCGGAGGTATACATTGAAGAATTTCAGAGGCTAATGGTCATGGTGCAAGATATCTCATCAACCAGACTTATGATGTTGTTTACTGAAGGGTTGATGGAACCCTTGAAGGGTTGGGTGAAGGCTTTCAAGCCCACCAATCTACAGGATGCTATTTGGAGGACGAGGGACCTAGGACCAGCTGCCAAACCAAAATTTATCCCTAGACCACCTCTTAACACCGGAGGAAGAGATCAAAGACCGCCTGTAAACCCGGGAGGACGTGACCCAAGGGGGTTTGATAGGGGCCGTGGCAAAATAGATGACAACACCAGGAGGGAACTGAGGAGGAAGCAACTCTGCTTCACGTGCAAAGAACCATGGAACCCATCACACAAGTGCATGGGCCGTGGCCAGGTACACTACATAGAGGTGACTTCAGACAATGAGGAGGAGGAAGATTATGGTCAAATACAGAACATAGAGGCTGAAACCATAGAGGCAGCAGAAGAAGAGGTCCCAGAACAGGACAGTATGGCTGGGGGGAAAGCCACCTTGGCATCTATCAGCGGGGTGCCCAAATTCAACACCTTTAGGATGAGGGGGGTCTTGCAAGGACAAAAAGTATCAGTATTGATTGATGGGGGAGTCTCTCACAACTTCATTGAATCAACATTGTTGAAGAGGAGACATATACCCACAGTAGAATTTGAAGGGTTCAAGGTAGAGGTGGCAGGTGGTAGCACTATGCCTTGTGACAGGTACATTCTAGGTATGAAGCTCACCTTGGGAAGGCATGAGCTAATACAGGACATCTATGTGATGGACCTTCCGGACACTAACATCATCCTAGGAGTTCAGTGGCTCATCACATTAGGGCCTATCACCACCAACTACAAGACCATGGAGATGTCTTTTACAGAGGAGGGAGGACAAAAGGTAGTGCTCAGAGGCATGACAGGTAATTCTACTAGGGTAGTTACGGCCAAGAGGATGGAAGCCATCTTCAGGAGAGATGAAATTGTGTATGCAGATGAATGTAGGATTTCGGCACGTGTGGATGAGAAGGGTAAGGTGCACTACACCCCAGAGATCAAAGAGATCCTTGACAGGCACCACAAGGTGTTTGGGTCGATTCCTCCAGGTGTGCCACCAGATAGGGGGTTTGAGCACATCATTGAACTAGAGGTAGGGGCTATACCAGTCATCACCACACCATATATGCATCCAAGGAAGTATAAAGATGAGATAGAGAAGGCCATAAGGGAGCTTCTAGACATGGGACACATCAGGCCAAGCTCTAGCCCTTTTGCTTCTTCAGTAGTCTTGGTCAAGAAGAAAGATGGGACTATGCGGATGTGCATTGAATTCCGAGCCTTGAATAAAAAGACAATAAAAAATAGGTACCCTATACCCAGGATTGATGAGTTGCTAGACAAACTGCATGGAGCTGTCTACTTCACAAAGATTGACCTTCATTCTGGCTACCATCAAATCAAGATGAGGGAGGAGGATATCTCAAAAACAACTTTCAGGTGTCATTACGACCATTATGAGTTCTTGGTAATGCCCTTCGGGTTAACCAATGCCCTAGCCACGTTTCAATCTTGCATGAACCATGTGTTCAACAAACAGCTGAGGAAACACTTGTTAGTATTCTTTGATGACTTTCTCATTTACAGCAAGACGTGGGAGGAACACCTTCGGCATGTGGACCAAATCCTGTCTATCATGGACGAATAGTCATTGTACGCTAAGGAATCCAAGTGTGAGTTTGGGATGACAGAGGTACTCTACTTGGGACACATCATTGGAGTAAAGGGGGTATAGGTACATCAAGAGAAAATAAAAGCCATTATGGAGTGGCCTACTCCTAAGACACTCACAGAGTTAAGGGGATTCCTAGGCATATGCACGTACTACAGGAAATTTGTCAAGGGGTTTTCTCAACTGTGTGCACCCTTGACCGATTTGACTAAAAAGGGGGCCTTCAAATGGAGTGAAGAAGCTCAAGCTACGATGGAGAAAATGAAAAAGGTGATGAGCACATGCCAAGTCCTAGCCCTTCCAGATTTCGGCCTACCTTTCACCTTGGAGTGTGATGCCTCAGGGGAAAGAATAGGGGCCGTACTGATGCGGAATAGGCACCCTCTTGCCTATGAAAGCCGGAAACTCAGGGGTCCTGAGATGCTTTACAGCATTTATGACAAAGAAATGTTGGCTATCATGCATGCACTAGCCAAATTTCGGCAATATTTGGTAGGTGCACAGTTTGTGGTCAAATCAGATCATAACAGTCTTAAATACCTATTGGAGCAGAAGGACTTGAATGAAAGGCAGCAAAAATGGGTAAGCAAAATACAGGCCTATGACTTTGACATTGAATTCGTCAAAGGGAAGAACAACACATTAGTTGATGCACTATCTAGGAGGCCATCCATTTTCGCCATGACAGGTATGTTAGTTGACTGGAAGGACCACTTGGTGGTGGAGTATGCAAAGGATCAGTTCGCTTGTCAGCTACTGGATGAACAGATATAGGATGATAACTTCAGGATCGTGAAGGACCTCATCTATTACAAGGGCCGAATTTTCTTGGTTCCTGGATCGGCTTTCAAGGACAAGGTATTACATGCATGTCATAACTCACCAGTGGCAGGGCACTAAGGGATTAGTAAGATGTACAGACAGGTGAGAGAGAGGTTCTCATGGAAGGGCCTCAAGGAAGATGTGATTAAGCATGTCAAAGAGTGCACTACATGCCAAGAGAACAAGGATGAGCACACTCACCCAATAGGACTACTGCAACCCTTACCCATTCCGGAGCACAAGTGGGAAAGCATATCCATGGATTTCATCACCGGCTTGCTCAGAGCGCAGGGGAAGGATTGCATTTTCGTAGTAGTGGACAGGTTGACGAAGTTTGCACACTTCTTCTCCATAGCCACATACTTCAACGCAACATAGGTGGCCGAACTATTTTTCAGAGAGGTCTTCAGGTTGCACGGCCTACCCGAGACCATTGTTAGTGATAGGGATAGTAGGTTCATGAGTACGTTTTGGCAGGAATTGTTCAGATTAGTTGGCATGACATTGACCCCTAGTACCAGCTATCACCCTCAGGCGGATGGTCAGACCGAAATAGTCAACAAATGGGTGGAAGGTTACCTCAGGAATTATGTAGCAGGACAACAGAAAGCGTGGGTCAAATGGTTTCACTTGGGAGAATACTGCTACAACACCACCCATCATGTATCCATAGGCATGACACCATTCAGATCCTTATACAGCTATGATCCAATCTCCTTTGTGGAGATTGCCTTTGGGGACAACAGGGCACCCATGGTACAAGATTGGGTACAACAGAGCCAAGACATCCTCAGAGAGTTGAAGGATCATCTACAGAGAGCACAGAACCAACAGAAGGTCCAAGAAGACAAGCACAGAGTGGAGCGTACTTTTGAGGTTGGTGACTTAGTCTATCTAAGACTCCAACCCTAGAAGCAGGCTTCTATAAAAAGAAGCGGAGCAGAAAAGCTACAACCACGCTTCTTTGGGCCCTACAGGATCAGTAGAAGGATAGGGGTCGTAGCTTATGAGCTGGAGCTTCCACAGGGCAGTCGAATACACGTCGTCTTCCACGTATCCTGCCTGAAGAAGGCCATCGGCCAACACATCATTCCCATTGAGACACTATCTCCCATGGACGAAGAAGGACAGCTTGTGTTGATTCCGGAAGAGATACTGGAGGTTCGAGAGAAGAGGCTCAGGAAGAGAAGCATCAAGGAGTATTTGATCAGGTGGAAAGATCTACCCATTGAGGATGCCACGTGGGAGAATGAATAGATGGTACGGGAGACAGGTTTGGAATTGCTTGAGGACAAGCAATTTCAAGCAGGGGAGACTGTAATGTCCCCCACCTCTTGATGAAGAGGTTTGGAAGACTTAGTGGTCTAGGTGTCCCCACTAGGCCATAGTCTCACACTGAGGGGAAGGGTCAACCAATCTAAGGTTATATTCTTAAGTTGACTTGATAAAAAGGTGAAAAAGAGTTAAAAGGTAAATGAAGAAATAGAAGCGTTGGAGGTTGAGTAGGATTTAACCATAGGGTTAACCTAACTCAATAGAGAAATAGAAGAAAAGTATAAAGGAAAGGCTGGGGCGCACCTATGAGGCATTCCGGATTTTGGTATTTTCTTGTTGATGCTCTTGAGAATACAGTTTGAGGGTTTTGCTGTTACAAACCCTTGTGAACAACTCAGTGGTGAAAGACCCACTCACCTTGTTCCAAGCTTGGTCTCGGAGATGAAATACTCCACCCACACCATTCTACACTCATCACAGATCCATCTATCGATTCAGGAGAGAAGCAAGGTTGTACTGTTCAGGGATTTCCAGTAGGGGCGCACCATATCTTGAAGAAGAGTTCGATCCAGCCAATTGGGAGAGCCTTGGGGTATTCCGGCATTTGGGTTCTGTTTGCAGGTCCTTGACCAACATTTTGGAGGCTTCCTTGAAGAGTTATTACCATCAGATGTTAAGCTATAGATTGGGACGGCCTTGAGGCAAGGAGGACATCTTGTGATTCAACATTTCTCAGTTCTAGGGAGTTCTACCTAGGATCTGATCCTAAAACTTCTCATAAGGGGTTATCACAACCCAATCTATCATCCTAGAAAGTTTCAGAGGTTTTGGAGTTGTTCCTCATACAGAATGAATTATTGAGCTATTCAAGGCTTCAGGAGGGCGCAGGTTGTATTAGGGTTTCAACCATTAGAGGAGGAGGATTGAGTATTTGAGCTTCAGACTTCTGGGAGGGGTTTCCCTGGTCCCAATCTACATTTTGGTGGAGTTTGGCACGGTTTGGACATCTCCTTCAGCTGGGCCGAAATATTGGCCTCTTATCATCCAACAGGACGTACCAGCAGCCCAGGGGGGTTGAACATTCTCTTGTTGTTGACGCCTTGGGTCTTCACACTGTATTTAGCCTTTGGAGGCTTATTTTGTATTGTCGAGAGCATTTTGTAGCAACTCATATCATCTATCTATTGGAGCCATCTGAGGACCATTCCAGATCTACTCTATATTGTATCAAGTTCATGCTTTTTCATAATAAAGGTCAAATCTATGCTTGTGTTTTCCACATCTTGAGTATTATTGTGATCTTGCATGTATTGAGTAGATCTTGTATGAACTATGACTGGATAACTGAAATAAACCCTAAGGCCGAAATATCGACAACTACCTGCATAACCAAATAATCAATAAACACATCAGTAGTAGTTAGTGGTTTCAAGCAAAAAAATTGGCTTGGTATCATTACATCCACCAAAAAAAAGAAAAAGCATCCATCCAAGTCACTCCAAAAGTGCGCATAAGACCTCCATAGTGAAGTGATGAATCACAAGTGTAAGTTATGATTTGATACAACAAAGTTCTAGCCTCTTTATATGAGGCCACCCTAGCGCATATGTACACAATAAGCCCTAAAAAAATAATAAATCCATGATACAGGTAGGGCCGACCTCTCAAATAACCTCAAGCAATAGATAAACATGCTAACACAAGAAAATAAGCCCTCCTAGGGCACACGTGTGGGTGAGATCATGCTCCAAGAAGGTGTGGGAGGCCTCCAAAGGCCATGTCTCATTACCTAAAAGGTGAAAGCATGGTGTAAGTGACACCTCCTCATCAAAGGTCATGTCTCATCACTAAGGATCCCATATCATCATCAAAGTGGTGCCCCAATTGCAAGAAAAACCCCAACCATCATGAAGGCATCATAGTGCATGATGTTATCATCCATATGCTCAGTGTCCAAGGTGGAAAGGTCAATGTCCAAGGTGGAATGAATGTGCATCACCTCTCTGAATGGTTCCCAAGCATGTCCAAGTGAAACGTCCTCCATTTGGTGTCCAATAAGCTCTAGGGTGCACTTTACAAGATGTGGACTTCTTGCCCATCTGTGTGCTAGCATGACCATATATGTACAATGAAAGCTCATATGTCCATCGTCCAAGGACAAGAAGTGTGAGAGTATTACATGAATGATTCAAGTCATCAAGTGGTCCAACACACATGTGCCATGACCTATATAAAATGCACTACTTCATCGGTGAAGGCATGGGATATCCTCCAAAGGACCATGTCAGGTGCATCAAAATCAATCAAAGACATAGAATCAAGTAAGTCCAACAATCACAAGGTTCAAGAGTCATTAGAAGCAGAAAAAGTAGGTCATCATTTAACACAGAAGACACATAAGCAATTCACATTAGGTATCCCATTCAATCTTCACATTAGCTCAAGAATTTATGCAATTTGGCAAGTTTAAGTATGGGAGGACCATCAAAATACCCTATTAGGTGTGCCAATATCCAGGTAGAGGGATATTTCCTGAGAAACCTATCAAAGTGTAAGTATGGTGGATGAAAATGTGCCAGGATGACTCCATGGTGATGGTGTTATTAACATGCAAGGCATCATAGTTGGTCCATCTTAATGAGTGCCTTTGTAGAGGGAACACTTGCTACTTGAGATACCCTTTACTCAGTGCTTTTTGAATTCCAAACCCCTTATGTTTCCTTTTGATATTCTTTTATTGCATTGCAAGTCCCATTTTTAGGTTTCAAGCACTTATTCTTTCTTTCATTATTTTTACCGGGATAAATTCCTTTTTATGATTATGCATTCAGTGCATTAGGACTAGGGGTAATTACCATTAGAGGGGGTAGATATCAAGCTAACCTTGGGCTTATGAGTTGGTCATTTATTGTCCTATTATTTCTTCTTTCTTTTATATCATTATTTCTTTTTACCATTTTTTGTCTAGAAGTTGCATCAACCTCGACATTCTATCCCTTCTTCTCATAGAAGAATGAACCATGGGACTTTTTGGTGTACATGTAACAACCATACCGAATTTTAGCATATCGCGAAAGGCTCCAGGATGGAAAATGTTAAGTATGAGGGGAACAATATGTTACCCTTATCAAAGACCCCCAGTAGTACCCCTATTCCCCAAGAGTGACAACATGGGACTAGGACACTAATGATGACCACCAAGGTGAAACAAGGAAAAAAGAACAACTTCTCGAGCTTATGATCCATTATCCAACTTCAACCCATGATCCTCACTCATATGATAAATGTATTAAATATGACACTTTATATAAACAAGTACTAATGTACCTCATAATGTGTCGGGACACCCTCTTTAAATGAACCATGTTGATCAAGCATTATGAGTTGTGTTGATAAGGAGTGAGGCATCTGAAGCGATGATCTGATGTTGCCTGTGAGAATACTGATCATCATTGTTATCGCACAGTTTGTAGTTTAGGTCATAGGCTAAAGGATAGAGACCAAACTGGCGTAACAGGAACCTTCCCCACCCAATGTCACCTCGATGGGGAGGTTCTTTCTGTTTAGGGAGGTTAGCCCAGGGGAGACGTCCCTGGCAACCTGGGGTTTGAAGAGGTAGAAGGTATAAAGTCAAGTTTTAGAGTTCCCTCCTCACAGGTTACCATCAATGACAGACAGTCCGGCTAATCAGCCAATAAATGAAGTGTATGCCCTGTTGAAAACACCTGCCCAGAACAAGACAACAACAACACAATATATATATGCAGGCTATAACTCAAAGGGTTAGTACTTCATTGACTATCTGATATTATTAATAAGCAATGTACTGCAATAGATGTAAAATGAATTCAACGTTTTGTTAATCAGCTATGAAAGACCATCAATTCATCAATATCTAAAGAGATGATTAAGCCAACAATATATCCAATCAACAATTTACTCAATAAATGCTTCAAATCATCATTTAATTGCTTATATTACACTTTTGCTGTGTCAAGATGAGATATCCAACTGTGACGTCAGCCCTAGATTAGGTTAGTTTGGTTAGTTAGGGTTTCAAAATTTAGTTTTGAAAGTAGTTTTTGTACACTAAAGCTTCAATGTTGAAGGTTAGATATCAGTGCCTTAGGGTATATGGAGTCAGATAAGTAAAGGGCACAAGATTTTGGAAGGATGATGACTTAAAGATAGAAGGTAGGGTTCTATGGTGCTGCAAAGGTAGGGCCCTAGAATCAAAACCCTAGGGGAAAGAGGCTCACTCTGGTGTTTCTTAAGCAAGGCCTCGTGCTCTTTCCTCCTCTAAACCAACTTGGCAAAATGGCTAGCCTAAAGAACAAGTCTAAGGGAGAAAGTGTTGTAAAGACAAGGCTTTCAAACCCTAGAAGATGAAAACCCTAGGTGTAGATACCCTAGGCCTAGGACGTCACCTTCTTTCAACCTATAA
>JASDQU010031182.1:19030-31457 GCA_032191745.1 Picea mariana | reverse complement strand
TCAGTATGCATGCGAGGAAACAAACTAACATGAAATGCAGATGGTATAATACACGGAAAAAATGCCTACCTACCTATACTTACCTGTGGCTGGATGTTTGGTGTAGTCAAATAACCAATGAAGCCAATCCAACAATGTCCCACAATACCTGCCTTTGTGCTTCATCATAAACCAGAACAGTGACAAATCAAGCACAAAAATGACATGGGTTAGAGCATATATTATATCATCGGAAATCATAAAGTCTAACTCATGGAGGCGGGTGGGAGGGATAGAATCCTGCCAAGTGCATCCCCGAGGAAAATACTCAATCCACCTCAAGAAATGAGAAATGCAAGGTTCAGAAGACTGACCCAAAGGGCCTGCAAACTGGCTACCTAGGGCATCCTCACGCTCTAAAGTCAAGGAAGGGATCAACAAAGACCTAGTAGACGACTGGCAAACTACCAAGGGAAAGTTGAAAAACTAGGATAACTGACTCAAACTCGCAGCATCCAACCAATCCCTGGAGTTTAGGGCTTGCCTAAGAGGAAACTCAACATAAAAAAGGTACTTCCCAACTACACCTTTAATGGAAAAGCATGGTAAAGTAATAACATGTGGCTGGAGCGAAAAGTCATGAGAAACCTTCTTTAGGCAAACAATGTCCTTACTTGTATCAAAATCTGAGCACAGTGGTGGTTGGCAATCATCTTCATGGAGACAGTCCAAGTGCTAAGAAGGGTACTCATAAAAAATCTCAAGGTAAGACTGAAAATCATCAGGAGAATAAGGTACTAGGTCATCCTTGGTTTTTTGAAAAGTACGGGTAAAAATCTCATCTCCTTGTTGCCACTGGTTAGAAATAATCTTTTGTGACCGTTGCAAGGGCAGCACCTGGAAATGACCCTCTGTGTCATAGATGGGATCCAGGTCATAGCCAACCATATCCCACCCGCGTTTCCCAACATGTATGAACTCATCAATGTTATCGACAATGTCACTATCTGTATCATAACATGGAGGGTCTGAGGTATTTGAAAATTTATTCTCCTCCTCCTTATTTCCTCCATCATAAAGTAAAGCATTATCAAAAACTAGGTGAGGAGGGTAACTTACTGTTTCTTCTTGTGCAGGGGCTTCGAGGACTTTGGTGTTTTCAGCATGTGTTATTGTTTCATCCTCATGGATTGCTTCTTTGTCTTTGATTGTACAGCAAGGGCCATAAGCTTCATTCAAGCTTCTTTTTCTCCTTCATTTTCTGAATCAAGGAACAAGGTGTCATTGGCATCTTGAAAGGGAGAACAACTAACCTTATCGTTTCCTTGTTGTACAGGAGGAACAGGCTCTTGGATCGCTTCATCAGAGGGAGGAGCATAGGTTGGTATTTCATCATCTTGTTCAGGACTTTGCTCCTTGATCACATCCTCATTCTGGTGGTTAAGAACTTGTTCGCTTCTCTTTTGTGGGTTTTGAGCAAATCTTTCAAGCAGTCTTATCCAGCTGGGAGGATCCATGGTATTGGTTCTGGACAAGAGATCCTTTTCGATTTGAATGGCCATGTTGTGAGTTTTTGCAAGTTTTTTCGGATTTTCTTTATTTAGGAGGAAACTTAGATGGCCCTGAAGCCCATTAGTATAGAGATAAACGAGGTATTTGCCTTTAGGACGATAACTTTCAGGAATCTGGTAAAACAATTTCTAGAATTTGGCCCAGAAAACTCTGACAACCTCATACTCTGCTTGTCTTATGCCCTCAAGCTCTTTCAGCAATGATTGTACATCTTCCAATCTCATAGCCCACCTTGCAAGGAAGATCTCTTCAAAATGATCCATAGATATGATGCTGGCTACTGGAAGGTTATCATACCATTTTTTAGCCTCTCCATGCAGAGAGGCAAAGAAGAGTTGCATCACTAAGTCTTCAGCTTCATCACTGACAGGGAAGTATTGAAAGAATTCCCAAAATTTGCTCATGTGATAATCGATACTTTCTCCATTGAGGCCAAAGAATCTAGGGAGCAATTTCTTACAAGAGAGAGGCATTTTTCTGGGATATCCTAGGATTTTACTCATATCCAAAGGTCTGTAGTTTCCTAGATCCCATTGTGAAGTCATAGTTGGCTTCGTCATTAGTGGAGTCGTCCGATAGTTTTCTTGAAACTATCAAAAGATAAGGGAAAACACCCTAGTGGAGTCGCCAGGTAAGCTTGTAAGAATAATGCATCTAGAGGCAAGGCTTACCAAAAGATTTTTTGTTGAGGAAGATTGACTCAGTGTTCCCCGGAAATGGCGCCAAAATGTTATTGCACAGTTTGTAGTTTAGGTCATAGGCTAAAGGATAGAGACCAAACTGGCGTAACAGGAACCTTCCCCACCCAATGTCACCTCGATGGGGAGGTTCTTTCTGTTTAGGGAGGTTAGCCCAGGGGAGACGTCCCCGACAACCTTGGGTTTGAAGAGGCAGAAGGTATAAAGTCAAGTTTTAGAGTTCCCTCCTCACAGGTTACCACCAATGTCAGACAGTCCGGCTAATCAGCCAATAAATGAAGTGTATGGCCTATTGAAAACACCTGCCCAGAACAAGACAACAGCAACACAATATATATATGCAGGCTATAACTCAAAGGGTTAGTACTTCATTGACTATCTGATATTATTAATAAGCAATGTACTGCAATAGATGTAAAATGAATTCAACGTTTTGTTAATCAGCTATGAAAGACCATCAATTCATCAATATCTAAAGAGATGATTAAGCCAACAATATGTCCAATCAACAATTTACTCAATAAATGCTTCAAATCATCATTTAATTGCTTATATTACACTTTTGTTGCGTCAAGATGAGATATCCAACTGTGACGTCAGCCCTAGATTAGGTTAGTTTGGTTAGTTAAGGTTTCAAAATTTAGTTTTGAAAGTAGTTTTTGTACACTAAAGCTTCAACGTTGGAGGTTAGATATCAGTGCCTTAGGGTATATGGAGTCAGATAAGTAAAGGGCACAAGATTTTGGAAGGATGATGACTTAAAGACTAGAAGGTAAGGTTCTATGGTGCTACAAAGGCAGGGCCCTAGAATCAAAACCCTAGGGGAAAGAGGCTCACTCCGGTGTTGCTTAAGCAAGGCCTCGTGCTCTTTCCTCCTTTTCAAAATTTAGTTTTGAAAGTAGTTTTTGTACACTAAAGCTTCAACGTTGGAGGTTAGATATCAATGCCTTAGGGTATATGGAGTCAGATAAGTAAAGGGCACAAGATTTTGGAAGAATGATGACTTAAAGACTAGAAGGTAGGGTTCTATGGTGCTGCAAAGGCAGGGCCCTAGAATCAAAACCCTAGGGGAAAGAGGCTCACTCCGTTGTTGCTTAAGCAAGGCCTCGTGCTCTTTCCTCCTTCTCTAAACCAACTTGGCAAAACGACTAGCCTAAAGAACAAGTCTAAGGGAGAAAGTGTTGTAAAGACAAGGCTTTCAAACCCTAGAAGATGAAAACCCTAGGTGTAGATACCCTAGGCCTAGGACGTCACCTTCTTTCAACCTATAACTTCAACGCTAGATCAAAAGGAAGAAGCAAGACAAGTGTAGCAAAGGCTAGGCTCTATCTCTTTTCTTCAATGGCTAAAATCTTTCTCTCTAAGGGGACATGTAACAATGACCTACTTGTGTGCTTGTTACCTAGGGTTTTAAATCAGCAAAATTATAAGTAAATGTAAGAAATTACACCTACAACCATTCATTTAAGAAGTTTTGCAAGAAAATTCACTTACATGTCATGAAGAAAAGCATAAGCAAACCCTAGTTGTAAACCTTCCTTGAGAGAAATGCCATAAAATGCCAAAAATATCCTTCCAATAGCAAGTGCGCCTCACTTATGCAACAAATATACCCAAGAAAGGCACAAAAATCAGACCTCACAAGTGTGAGTGAATTGTGTTATGTCAAAATGAGGGAAAACATCCTCAATTTATATCATCCAATGACCTTTAATTAAAAATTAGGTCATTAAAACAACCGACAAGGTTAATAACTAAAAATCATACTGTTTTACATTAAACTGCCTAAAGAAAACCCTAAATGAGCAGTAAGCAAGACGTCTAGCCCCTTTGAGGGAGACGTTGGCCCTTTTTAGGGCAAATCTCAGCACTAGAAGACAAACATTGGCCCTCTCTAGGCCTCCAAACTTTGCCACACGTGCCAAACTGCCCTATAAAGCTGCCAAGCACTGGAGGTGATGTCTAGGATCTCTGGAGGACGTCCTGGGTCAACAGAGGGACATGTTCCACTTGTAGTGGGTCAACCCCCTAGGGTTGGGCTTAGCCAAGGCGTCCTGGATGAAAATGTCCTTCTTTTCTCGTGCAAAGGCTCGACCAATCACTGTCCTGTCTCTGCCCCCGATGAGGTCCCAACAACCATCTGATGGGCTCTTCAGCCCCATGGTGGTCCGAACTAATCATCTCCCCATGTGTACCGGTCCAATTGGTACCCGTCCGTCCGGCATGGTCCTGCACATCAAAAACTTCGCCCTCCATGGGCTCATTAGTCCTCGGGATCATAGCAATGTCAATCATATTTCATCATTAATTTTATCAAATGCATGCATAAAACCCCTAGCATATCATCTAATAGCTCAAAGACATTACAATGACCTACTATACAAAGCTGAAGAAAAGACAAAGTGCCCCATTGGGCCAGCATCCATATGAAATGGAAAGTTCCCAAAGGATATCATCCAAGCCATGTAATATGAGGTGGTGTGGTCTAAGGATGTCCAGACATAGTGAAAGACAGGGGTTGATATTATCCGTGGGTGCCTTTGTAGGAGGCGAGCTGTACATGTCATGGATGCAATTCTTTCCAAGCCCTTTATTGCCTTTATTCTTTCTTTTCTTTATTGCTTTTTCTTTCTTTTTATTTCAAGGTCTTACTAGAGGACATTGCCTTGGCGTGGTGACCAGAACTGACAGTGTTACCCACGAGTACTTTCACAGAGATGATAAGGCTGGCTCGTGATGAGACCCCCTTTCCCTTGGCCATGCAACCAAAGGTCACTGCCTTGGCGTGGTAACCAGATAATGGCAATGTCATACTGCTAGGTACCTTTGAACATAATGGGCTGGCTCGTGATGAGACCCCCCATCCTCTTGGCTAGGTCTTGTTTTGTACATTTTCTTAGGGTCCCTCTTGTTTCTTATTGAGAGGCTTTTTATTGCCTTCTCGGGGATCCCTGGGTGAGGCATCTCTAGGTTTTATTTTATGGATTTTATCTCTTACCAACTGCTTTTACCCCCTGGGCCTTTAGCCCCTTCTTCCCACAGGATAAGGTGTAACCCCTTAAATAGATCATCCTAATGTCCGGACTAGGGGAATGGGATAGATGAATGGGAGATAAGATGTAAAAGTGATATAATGATGGGAGCGGACGATGGCTCTTCAAAATCCCCCTTGGTGGCTAACCAAAACCTATGAATACAAGCTCGCTAGGGCACCCCGTTAATTCCCCCAACCATGGTCAAGTGAGTTAGTGTAAGATCCAAGCAGTCGTCAGAAATGTAAGGAATCTAATGCATATATCTGAAGGTTATAATGATCAAACATGACACATACCATGATACCTGGACCAATTACCTGATGGAGCAAGAGTCTTCTCTGATGCAAGCCCAAATCGAAGGTGATGGATGCTGCTGCTACTGATAGGACAGGTCTGATGAAGGAGAAGAAAGATGGGCCCTCCAGGGCCATGCTCAGGTCAATCCTGCTCTCGGTACTCCATGTCTAGGACCTGTGGGCCTCGAGACATGATCTCCTAGTTATCCCTAGAAATCGAGGATAACAATCATCATTGTCGAGATCACTATATTCATTGTGGGCCATGAGACATGATCTCCTCTAGTTACCCCTAAGTGAGAGGGGGTAACATCTGGCTCCAACATGGGGACATGTGCTCATCATAGAGTGCATGAGAACCTCAACATATTTGGTACTCCAAGACCTGCAACTTGCATCACTCTAAAATCTTGATACATTCTAACATTAACACATTAGTACTACAAGGTAGGGGGATGTTATCCACCTTGGTTTAGAAAAATATAAAACCATGCGAGAAAGATTTTTTTTTCATTTTCATCAATATATCATTTTTTCCTTTTGTAACATACAAATGCTAAGATAACATGAATGCATGATACATAAATGAATAAAAGGAAAACAATGCAATAAATAAAACACAAAACATGACCTACCTAGCCTATCCTACTCTTAGGCCAAACCTAAGAGGTCAAGTTCCTTCTGTAAAATAAGGTTTGAGAAGGGAGCCACTACTGGGTAGTGGTAGTCTCCCTTGCTCTGGCATGGAGAAATAAAAGGAATCATTGTTAGACTTATTCTCAATCTTATAGGGGCCTTGCCATAAACAATTAAATTCCTTGCACAAATTAGGCTTACCCTTCCTCTTGTACCACATGGATACTAGTCTTCCTGGTTGAAAATCTTCCTCCTTGACCTTGGAATCAACCACTTCTTCACTATCTTGAGTTTATTTTCCTTGTTCTTAAGTAGGAGGGTGGGACCTTATCAAGGTAATGTTATTTTGATCATCTTCATTCAAACGTAACTTCTTTTCATTACCTGGTTTCAAAATTGTGATAGAGTCCAAGTCTTTATCTTTGTATCTATTCAATTGTTCATGGTAGTTCTTGCCTTTAGGCATTATTACATCACTAATGTCATCCTCTTAAGAAAAAGGGAGCTCATCCAAGTCTTGAGAAACGTAAGGATCAATAGGAAGATTCAAAGGTTCTTAATTATTGCCTTCACGTAACTTCAATGGGATGTCAAACTTGTGATCACTCCATGCATAAACATTATTAAAATCTTCTACATGTGTTTTGGTTCTTGTTTGATTTTACAAAGTATCTTAATGTCCATTTCCTATTGGGATGGTGGCATAAGTTAAGCCTAATTGTAGGTTCCCACCTAAATTTGCAACCCATTTTCTAGATATAAGCATTCCCCAAGCATCAGGCACATAAATGACTACAACATCCATCACAATAGTAATCTCAAGATAGTTAGCAAGGCATACTTAAATATCCTTAATCAAACCAAATACGTTGATAGTATTTGAATCAATTCCACAAACATTTTCATAAGGTCTTGTGATTTGTAACCCTAACTATCTCATGACCTTCAAAGTCATTACATTGGCAGATGCACCAGAGTCAAGCATACAATTGCGAAGCCATAAATCATCCATTACTAAAGAAATGAAAAATGGGATATGTTTGTATCTAGTTGGCTCAAAATGATTGACTTGCAATAAGTTAGACGGATCTTCAGACTCCTCTTGGACATTCAAAAATATGTTTACCTTATTCCTCATAGAAGGGATATTCATTATTTATTTGAGTGGAGCAGGTGCATTAAACCTCGTCAAAATATTATCCAAATCGATGTTCAAGTCTATGTCACTATCCTTAGGAAAGGTTGGCTAAGGAGGAGTTGGAGGCAAAGGAGGCCTAGGTCTTGGATCACTAGGAGGGATCTCACGCACATTCTTCCTTCTAGTGTAAACTTGGATCTATTTCCTCTTAAGTCTTTCCCTTGATTCTTCATCCATTTGATTCAACATCTCCATCCTAGCTTGCCTAATAACTTCTTGTTTTTTTTATTAAAGTTGTTCCATGGTGATGTTGAAGTACTCTTGGGAAGATATGGTATAGATAGGATACATCGTGTCAAGAAAGTTCATAGAATCTTCACCATTACCATTCCCATTATGAAGTTTAGGACACTTGTGCTCCCAATAAGCATCACCACAAGGCAAGCACCAAGGGATATCTTCTTGGTTTATGACATGGGTTGGTGCTAATGTATTAGGAACCTTTTGTTCATTTGGAGGTCTAGGTATCCACTCAGGGTTTCTTCTTTGCATTTGACCATTGTATTGGGGCCTAGATTGCAGAGCCTATGGTTGCACCCTTTCCATGTTAGTAATCGTGTTCATCGTGAGGGTTTGGTTTTGGGCCAAGTTGTTTATGATTTATTCAAACCTTTGATTCATCATGTTACAGGATCTTGAGTAGGTTCAACATTGTGTAAGGTCCTTGGCTTAGTCTCAACCTTGTCTCTAGGGGCATGGAAAGGCTCAACCTTAAAAGATAGAAGATTTCCTTCAATCTTAGTGGCTTGCTCTTGTGCTTCTCCAAGAGTCTTGGGGACTTGTCCTTAAGAATAAACCCAAATTTCCCTTCAAAGGAAATGGTATAGAGAAGGGCGACAACATTGTCCTTTGGGCTAAGATTATCAGGGATTTGCAGAAGTAATTTCTCAAATCTAGCATTAAATTCTTTAATGGTTTCATTATTCTTTTTCTTTGCTTCATTCAATTGCAACAATGTCATTCTAGGATCCCTCTTAGTTTCCCACCTTTTCATAAGCTTTATAAAAATCATCCCAATTTTTTATACTCTTATCAGGGAGGCTATTGTACCATTTTCTAGCATCTTCCACAAGGGTAGTAGAAAAGAGTCTCATAACTATATATTCATCACCATTCTTAAGAGGGAAATTGCATTCAAGGGCTCCCTAAAGTTGGATAAGTGTTCCTTGACAGTAATGACATTATTCCTAAGTTGGCTAAGTTGGCTAAGTGTTCCTTGATAGTAATGACTTTAAGTGTTCCTTGACAGTTGACACACTTATATGGATATGGATTTTGTAGTGACCCTCTACATGACTATATCTAATTGGTGTGTATTTATTAGTTGTGTTTCTATTTGTATGTCAAAGTTTCATGTTATCATGCTTGCAAGCTATAGAAGGTATCAATTCCCCACAAGGAACCACTATGGTGTTGACATGCAAGGTTGACCTAGAGAAAATACGAGAGAAGAGATGGCCACATAGAGACAACCCAACAATTAGAATTCTTTACGAGCATGCAAATGGATGAGACAAGACTTAAACATTGAACCTAACGAGTGAAAAATCTTACCCTAAATGTACCAACCACTATGATACCATCCAAGGAATTAGCATCTAAAGTATGATTGATATATTTGAATTTTAGTAATCATGCCCTACTTCATAAAACATGCCATATCCTCCTTTAATCCTTCATACTATTTTAGGGTTAAATCCACCAAAAATTATCAAAATTCAACACATTCTTCATACAATGCCTTGAATAATAAACCATGTGCCTTATATTAGATACCATAAATCTTGTCCATATTATTGTTAAAGACCATACCCACTTGAAAATAAATAAAGCCTTAGGCCACCTTACTTCTTGCTTATTCTTGAATCACATTTTCGTCAACATATTGAGGTGCAAAACCCTCAACCAATAGGAAAAAATATATGATGGTTGACAATGGACACAAGAGTCACCTCCATTAATAACCATATGTATGCTTCAATGTATTGACTAGGCACAATTACATATCAATTACAATAATGTTGTTTCTTCATGATGATGTTTTATGAAATACCTTTGAAAATAAATTCTTTTTTGATGATTTAAGGGAAAATGTTACTATGATATTCAAGTTTGATTTAAGAAAGTTAGAGAACGCAAATTTTATCAACATATAAGGGAAAATGCTATCATGGTATTCAAGTTTAATTCAAGAAATTTAGAGAACACACAATTTAATCAAGAGCATACATGAGTAGTTATTATTATATAATTAATAAAAAAAACAATTTATTTTCTAATGAAAATGGCATTATGTCATCACTGTGTACGATGAAAAAAAAATAAAAAATAAAATAACAATAAATTAAGAAATAAATTTGTGTGAATCTTGAAAAAAAGTCATACAATTACCTTAAATGTGAGCTTAGATTTAATAATTGGATTATTTAATCCTTTATTCTTAATCTTCAATGATCTTTCCTTTAAATCTGTATAAACATTCTTGGGATCAACATCCGTATGTCCAACATGAACATCCATGGAATTAGCTGCATGTGAAGTAGAATATTGGCAACGCTCCTAAAACAAATTTCAAATTTCATGATAAGGGTTCCATTTATATCAAATTTGAAAAAGAAACATAGCAAAACTATGTACAATCTCACCTTAACATTTAAGGGAACATAAAGCTTATAAGGGATTTGCAAATCATCAATTTCAATCATCTTATTCACTTTTTGTATTCGGTATTTCTCAATTTGTTGATTCACTATTTTAATGTTTTTTTTTTCTGCAATAATAACAATACATCATTAAAAAAATAAGTTTTTTTTTTTTTTTGTAATAATAATAATACATTATTAAAAAAATAAATTTACTCCTATGAAATAAAGAAATAAATTGAATTCTACAAATTAAACATAAAATATACTAATTTTAATATGATCTTTTACAAAATTGTATGATATGTCATTCAAACCTCTTTTGATCTTATCAAGTGCTTTTGCAATTTCTGATGTATTGTGCAATTTAGAATCTACACCCATAAACAAAAGAAAGAAAATAAGATGCATATACAATATATATTTTTCAAAAAATAATTGAGAAAATGTAATTTCACATCAACATATTTTAGAATTATATGGTTATTCATATAATAAATTTAAAAGATAATAATAAAGTATATATATACAATTTTCATAATTTAAAAAATAATTAAAAAAAAACTTTAGGAGTAAAATGTAATTTCACATTAACATGAATATTCAATAGAATTTTAGAACTATATGATTATTTAAGTTATAAAATGTTACGATCATAGAAATAAGAAAGAAAAAAAAATATGTCTAGGTGATGATTTAGGTGAATTTATTTAATGGATTTTTAATTTATTTTTAGAGAAATATTTTAATATCTTGATGTTAGAATAATATGTTATATCATAGATTATGACACACATTTTCATGAAACCAAGATCACTCATCAACTTAAAAAAAATAATATCATTATTATTATGTATTAAAATTAAATGCATCCCATATTTATAACTTCTAATTAATTAAGAGAAAATCATATAATTTTTTTAATAAAATATAATAAAACAAAATATTTGTGAAAATGAAGAATGCTCAACATAAATAGTTTTTAGAAATTTCTATTCAATTTCAATTCATCTCACATCCTGATTATAATATGAATGACACTTTGCATTTGATACGAGATTGAATGTAAAATATCCCATAAATAATTGTATCCCTAATTTAACAATTAATTATCACTCCAAGCAATATAAAATACATCTAAATGCACCTTGAGACAATAACTAAAAATTCCTATAATGTATAATTCATTTTTTTAAATAAAAAAGATTATTGCTACCATCCATGGCACCATATCTAATGCAATGATACATTATAAATTATACCATATCTACATTATATATTATACCATATCTAATGCAATGATACATTATATATTTTAATATTATAGTTTTTATTATTTAAAAATAAAGTGATTAATATCATAATTAATTAGCAAGTTCTTAAACTAATTTATATTAAATATTATTGTGGTGACACCATGAGATGACCAAGAAATTTGACATCTAACCATGATTAGCACACAAATTTATTAGATAACTAAGAAGATCATTTTTGAATCAATCATACCTTATTAAAATTTTATATAATAAAAAAATTAATAATAAATATAAAAAAAAAAACTTAAAATCTCACTTGATAAATTATTCTTCCAATAAAAAAATAAAAGATAAATATTTAAAATAAATTATATTCACACATAAAATCATTTCTAACATCCATCTTATGATTTGAGAATATTCATCATACTCATGTAATGTAGACAAGTAACATAAACAACTACACCACCTACTAGTTTTATTTTGAAAAATTGATTTGCTTTAATAACGGATGGTTTGCAATCAATTCCTCAAGATCGCATTGCATTAATTGTATTACAATAATTTTTTAAGGGGTTAAGTTTGTTGTTAAGAGAAAATTGTAACACAGTGTTTGATCTTAGAAGAGGAAACTAGATCACTCATATTGTTATCATTTTTCTAGCCTTAAGATCCTTAAATCAACAAAATCATCTTAAAAAATTTTAAATCAACAAAATCATTTTAGAAAATTTGAAGGAAAGGAAATATATAGATTCTTATAAATCAACAAAATCATCTTGTAAATGTTCTTCTCTCAAAGAAGAACATTTTTCAATAAAATAAAAAAAATTATAGAATATTATGTGAGGAAATTACCATTTAGATAACAACTCCATGTGTCCACACAAAACTATCGATTAACTCAATCGAGGCTATGACCTCAAAGAAGAATATTTTTTCAATAAAATAAAAAGATTATAGAATATTATGTTAAGTTAGAGGAGATTACATCCCCGAGGTGTAGGACAGTCGGTGACGGAGTGTGTTGTTAAGCCACTCCGTGATGTTAAAGTCACCGGTTCGAAACCTGCGGGGACAAAAAATCCAACCATGTTAAGGGTTGGTGTGGCTCA
>JASDQU010031181.1:1519-22297 GCA_032191745.1 Picea mariana | reverse complement strand
TCGAAAAACCTTCATTTGGACCCTCAAAATGGCCCCGGAAGTGAAAACCTGCTAAAAATAGTAAATTGCCAAAATGGTCAGAAAATTGTTTTGAGCCATTTGGAAAAGGTGGGTGGCCTCTGATATCCACCTGGATCAGAAGCACACCGTATCACCCATAGGCGAATGACACAGTAGAAGCCTTCAACAAAATTATAGAGAATGCACTAACAAATATTTGTAACGTCGACAGAGATGACTGGGACCTTAAAGTGCCAATAGTATTATGGGCATATAGAACGACATGTAAGAAGTTGACAGGACACGCACCATTCAAACTCGTCTACGGCTAGGAATAGGTAGTGCCATTAGAATTTTTAGTACCCAGCTTACGTGTAGCTACTATCACACAAATGACAGAACACAACACAATACAAGAAAGACTGAACCAGCTATTAGAAATGGAGGAAGATTGAATCATGGAAAGATTCCATCAACAAGTTCAGAAGGCCAAATACAAAGCATGGCACGATCGACACAGAAAGAAGAATACTCTCACGGAAGGAGATCTAATATTGCTCTATGATAGAAAATCATTTCAGCACCCAGGAAAGTTGAGAATGCATTGGTTAGGACCATACGAGGTCAAATCTGTAACAGATGGTGGAGTTGTACAGTTAAGAGATTTAGCAGGAGCATACCTTAGAGGAATGATCAACGAGATTCGACTGAAGTTGTACAAGGACAATCGACCACCCACTACGCAGTAAAAAAAAAAAAAAAATGAAAACCCGCGAAAAATCCATAGGACACTCGAAACACGAATGCAATAAAGGCAAGAGAAACAGTTACATTCCTAATACAAACAAGTGGGAAATGGAAAGTTGGCAAAATTAGGATGACAATACATCACTAAGAGGAATTAAGGCACGGCAAGGACTGATGGAACGTCACATTAAACATGCCAACTAGAAACGGCAAGAGAAGTGTAATGGAAAGTATGAAACTACCGCAAATGCATTGAACCCATAGTTATGGTGCATTAATTGCATCATGGAGGAAGAGTCCTCGATAAGCTTCATGACAAGCCCATACAACATGCGAGCACAGAAGTAACTTCTCTATTCATGAAATGAGAACAGAGAGAGAGAAAGAACATCTCAAACAAACAGAGTGAGACCACAGTCCTCTAAAGTCAGGAGACGTTCGCCACTCACCACTATGGCACCACCAAAGTCCGCTGAACTAGACCAGACTTCCAGACTGACCAAAGTTCAGACTAGGTCATGAGGACCGCTGGAAGAAAATGAACAGCAGCAACCAAAGATCATTGATATTGATGAGATCCCATCCCCAAAGATACCACCAGTGAACTCTACACCGATACTGGAGGAGATTTAGTAGCCACAACCAAAAGAACTGAAAGTGGACACACAAGCAGAGGTGCAAAAACCTCAAAACGAGGAAGTGGATCCCCAATAGGAAGTGCAACCAGAAAGCATTGAACCAGCCGTGGAAGGTAACAGCACGACACAGAATCAAGGATCAAAAGGGAAACTAGACAAGTCATAGGTGACCAGCCTCGGTCGACCAACAGAAGAGACCATGGGAACTACCTTGGCTTGGCCAGAATGGCTTACAGGGTAGCAACTAGGAATTGCTAGAACTTCGTACCAACCACCACAGCAGGAAGATAGAGTTCTAATATCGAGCTCACCTCACAAGAATTCGGCAGCAAAAATTGTACTACCACGCATACCAGAGGGAGTACAAGTAGAGTCGTAGCTACTGGGTCACGTTGGGAAGCTCAAGTATTCTTACCATGACATCTCAGATGACACCAAGTACCTGAAACTTGCGCCAAGGGTTTTTATGCAGAACATAGTGTTCAACTAACTTGGAGAAACAATCAACCAGCCACATCAGTGGGCAGTTGGACTGGACCGAACTGACATTTTAGGGTTGCTGAAACTTCCGCACTTTGGCAGAGGCCAGTATGTGACAGCATGCATTAAGAAGTTGTTGGCAGTTACACATGGAGGGGATATATGTCTAGACAAACCTGTCCCCATAACAGTTGAGCTTATTGCACAGATAACAGGACTACCCAGCTAGGGTATGGATCCTGCACTAATTTTGGATGATAAATCCAAGGAGAAAGCGTTAGTCGAGGAAACGAAGAAGAAATACGACACCGCGAGGGGGACAAGAGGCATTATAATCAAACATATCAACAATGCAGCAACACAACTAGGCACAAAAAACTTAGCCTGTAAGTTGTTAAGAAAATGTCGCAAAGACGAAGTACCGGCAGGAGTCATCACAGTTGCAGCTCAGTGCGTATAAGGCACCTTCGTGAGTTGGGCGCCTTATCTATTAAATTTGTTCCAAGTGGACTGCAAGGACACGCAGGAACTCGGCACAGAATTCCATTACTCATGGCTACTCACCCTCATAGACTTCATGGGATGGCGGGAACTGGAGTATGTAGTTTTTGCTACTAGACCATAGTCAGTGGGAGAAAGATATCTAGTAATGAGATCTGGGCCACAGGCCAGAAAGAAGAGGGAAAATGGAATCATCTTTGAAGCATACCTATGGGACATGCAGGAAGATATTAGTCGGTCATGGAGAATAACACCAGAATCTTTCGCGCGATATGGGGACATCGCTAACTTATGGGCTACACGTCAAGCCATGTGGATACAACCAAGGTAGGATCCAGATAAACAGTGGTTATCAATGTGCTACTACATCACAAAAGGTGATATAGACATGGTCAACAGTGAATGGCCTGATGAATGGAGGATCCCACCCATTCTCTAGGAAGTATCGAAAGGACCCGCAGAAGGAGAAGTAGCGCAGGAAAAAACACATCCTCCACAAATCCCAGTGCCCAAGAAACCAAGGATGGGCCAAAACAAACAGACTTAAGAAAACGAAGGGTCAATGAAGACAAGAACCTAGAAGGGCCAGAAAGATACCAACGAACATCCAAAACAAGCTAAGGGAGCGCAGGAGACAGCCCCAAACCCCATCACACAGGAGCTAGGGGGAACTAAGATACTGGTTGTATAGGCCACAAGCATGCGCAAGAAATCAAAGACGCAATGCACGTCACCGTACTATATGATCATGGAGGATGATGGATAAATGATCGCCAGACTGGTCCAGGATTGTCTAGCATAAGACTTCGACCACGCAACACATCACAGAGATAATCTCCAAAAAGAGATAGAAGAAATAGGACAGCTCCTAAGGACACTTGGAGAGGCATAGAGCCTTCGACAACACAAACCAACAAAAGAGTGGAGGTTAAAGAAAGAGACCCAACCCTCTCAATGCCACACGCAAACACAATGGTCCACATAAAACCGAGCATGCTACGAATGGATGAAATAGTGGGACAGACACCACTGAAGGATTTGGACCACATCCAATTGGTCCTGACATGGATGCCATCAAGGGCACTACACAAATTGCAGGTTAGTGTCGACCATGAAATGCAGTCTCGGGCACATAAAAACTTAGTCGAGCTACAGAAAGCAACAAAGCAATGGGAAGCGCTAGAAAAAGAGTATGAGCAGGACAAATCTGACACTCAAAAGGATACAGAACACAGGAATGAATTGGAACGCAAAGTGGGATAAATTTTTGGGAAATTTCTAAACACTACGCAAGGAAACGAACTCCCAGCCACAGAAAATATCGACCAGATTACGCAGGCAATTGCTTGACACTAGAAGGAGATTGGGGATCTTCGAGAACAGCTAACACCAACAACTCCACTGGTAGTAAAGGATCAAAGGAGGTAGGCAGCAACATCACAAATATAGGAGATGAAGAAGCAGGTTAGCATGGCAATTGACTTGCTCGACAAAGAACTGCAACTTTGGACAAGACTGGAGGAGGATTCACAGGTTCAACGCTGGGACAAGAAAGAGGAAAGGATCAATGCAGCGATCCAAGAACTCAAACAAAGGAAAAGACTATACCAATCCCATAACACATCAAGGGGATGCACGAGTTAAGGAATATGCAGGTAGAAATTATCATTGCGCAAAAACAGAAACAGGAACGACAGGCTCAAATAGAACCACTACAGGAACCGGTAGCAGAAGTACTCGCACAGGCATAAGCATATAGAAAACATATGGCACAAGCACATGAAGAATGCGTAGGACTACTGAGCGACGAAGTGGCAGTTCAGGTAATGGATACCATTAAGGAGAAGGCCATGCAGGTGTTGACAAAAGCAACAAAGCTGAGGGAAAAATTCCAGATGATCACTGAAGAGATTGAGAAAGCTTAGAAATATTAGGTGACTCGGGACGAGTTACATGTCAATGTTGGGGGCCTGTTGGCAGCAAGCCGAAGTGGGAAAGAAAGCGTGCACAAAGAATAATGACAGCTAGAAGAAAAATCATGGGAAAGAAATTATGTAGGAGGAAAGCGACAACTGGCAAGAAGCACAACATGCGCGCATGCAAGGAGGCAACAGCTAGAAGGAAGCAAAGAGCACATGCAGAGAAGGAAGACCTAATGACAATAGGGTTAGGTTTTTTGTAAGGTTTTTGTGTAAATGGCTAAAGATCTCGATAGATATAAAAAAAGATATGAAGGTATCATAGAAGAGTTCGAAGAGGTTCGCTAAGGTTGAGCACTACTACAATTGTAGAGTTGAGATCGTTTCTATGTAATGTTTTGATTAGATGTACTATTTTTATAAAGCAAGCGAGATAAGCAAAAGAGAAAAGGTAGATCTCGAGGATTAGATCGCAAGCCGAGGAGCCTAGTGCGATCTAGTTTTCCTCACAGATATCTTACCCATCTGAGGAGAGTTGTAAGCGTGAGGCGCAAGAATTACAGAGCCACCATAATAAGAGAGCCAAGAGACAAATATTTGTGGACATAGCCTAAGAGGGGGTGAAACACTATAAGAGGGGGTGAAACACTATAATACATGTGTAATGTGACGAATGCATGCATATCTTTGTCATATTTTTGGTAGTTAAATGTTGTATGCAATGAATGAATGAGTTACTATATTTCTTGGTTAATTGTTGTGGGAATATAATGAAAAGATACCACGGGGGTTAGAATATAAAAGAGGATAACAGTAGTTCATAATACAAATCATAATTAATGGCCCAGAATACAGATCCCCTATCTCATGCTCAATCCTAGGCTATAAACACCTAAGTCTTACAGCCACCCATTTAAAGCTATCTCAGGTGAGACTGCGCAGTACGCTTTGTGTACTGTGTTGCCTTCTAGTTTACCAGAAGGGCCGATAGTTTTAGGATTTGTTGGTACCCTTAAAGATATGAACCCTGGGTCTACGGAACAGGTAGTAGAGAGAATCCGTCCATATTAACCAACAGTCTCTATGGTGGGTTTGGTTCTTACTGTTGAGTTAAAGGGATTTAGGAAACCTCAATACGGTCCTGATTCCATTGGAACTTAGTTTCCTTCTTCAAAAACTTCTCCGTAGGTGTTATAATCTGCGCATAACCTTTGAAGATCTTCCTGTAATATCTTGTGTGACCCAAAGTTTCCCTCGGTTGTCTGATTGACGTAGGTGGTTGTAAATCCAAAATGGTTGCAATCTTGGCAGGATCCATTAATAATCTCTGCGTGTAGACCACATGTCCCAAAAAAATTCCAAAATGTGCGCAAAAAATACACTTCTTCAAATTTAGTGAAATTTGACATTGTCTACACCTATCCAACATTAACCTGATTACTTCTATGTGATCTTTCAATAAACTAAACATAGTCCAATCATCTAAGTACACTTCAAGGAACTTATGAATAAATTCCTTAAAATATGCAACAACAACTCTTGAAAAAACTATAGGTGCATTCTTCAGTCTAAAAGGCATCATTGTGTATTGATAACTTCCCCACTCTGTTGAAAAAGTATTTGTATACCTATCTTCCTACACAATATTTATCTGATGGTACCATGAGAATCCATCTATGAAATAATAATCCTCTTGCCCTCCTACATATTCTATTACCTCATCTGTGAATGGTGTTGGAAATGGATCATGTAGACATTTATCATTTAGCTTCCTTAGATATACACAAATCCCGATTCCTCATGTTTTCTTATCCTGTACCACCATTGGAATTATCCATTATGATTCCACCATTGGTTCAATGATTCTAGCTTCCAACTTCCTATCTATCTCTGCCTTCACCTTATCTTTATACTTTGGATTTAACCTGTAGGGGCTCTGTCACACTGCCTTAGCACCTGGTTTCAAATGGATATTAATCTCCCCTAATTCCCCAAATATCCCCTTCATCTCTGAGAATGTATTTGGAAATAGTTCTTGATACTCTCATAATATATCTGCAATCTTCTCCATAGTTTCATCATTCTAATAATCTCCTATTTTCACAAACTTGGGATTCTTTGTCATCCCAATGTTTACCTTTCACATCTATATTGGTTGTGTCTACACAAAAAATTCAAGATCTTTCCCTTCTACTGCAAGTTCTCCCTCAGTTTCAAGTACTTTCACATTCCTTAGATCTTCCTCATCGTGTTCTTATGTAGCGACATTGTAACACTCTAGTAATTCATGGAAAATCATAGAAGATTTGTGCGCATTCAACATAGGTACCACCTCCATCGACCCTTATTCTAAGAAGATATTGGTTCAAATGACCTGTAACGTTGCATCTACTAATGGATATTCATGTTCAAAATTAAAATTTAGGTTGAGCCTCTTAGTCAACTCATCCCATTTTGTTGTTTCTCTGTGCATTTCAAGTTCTAAGTACCAATTCTTTGGAATTGTATCCAGTGTATGTATAAACATGTATATCCATTCCTTCTTCGATATTGAGCTCCATTTGTTTCTGCATTGCATAGTATGATCTGTTGGGTCACTTTATTTTGTACACTTCTATGAAATATTCTCCAACTCGGTACCAAGTCCCACTTTCATTTGTCTTCTACATTGTGACCAGTCTTCCATTCCCTCTTTCTATGCAACCCACCATATGGCTGGAGTATCTTTTAGGACAACATCTAGTGCCAACAACCTTTTTTGTTCAATTACCTACAACTCAAACGCCTTTAAAAATGAACTAATAACATTCAATCCATCATACCTGGGTGGATCACATAGTTTTGTTCCAATCCAACATGGTGATCGTTTTATGCGTGCACATCATCTAGTTGATACTTCATGCATCCTATGCTGCCAAAGTTCTAGATCTTCCTCTAATTTTGATGTGCACGAGCTAATACTTCTCCAAATTAGAACACCATATACAGTAGGGTTAACATAATCATCCATCCACGCAGTCATATTATACAAGTTGTCAATTTATTTACCTCTCAATAGCTCTATGTACCTCTTTCCTTTTGTTGGGTCCAATAGTGCAGTAACTTTTAAGTCTCCTGCCTCGAATATCATCTTCCTCCTCTTTAGATTAATGATCGCCTGATTATCAAAGTCCCATACTAGTCCCATCAGTGATGAATATGGTTGATTGTCATCCATGATCTCAATGACTTTGAAATATGCTACACTTCGCACTCCATCTATATTCACAGGTACTCCTGTCAATCAACCAAATAGTACTATCTTGTGTTGGATAGCCAATCTTAAGTGAACAACAGACCAAATCAACTTGAGTTTCCCCATAATTTCCCAGGTCTACTTTGGTAACACATTTAAATCAAACACCAAGTCTAAAATAACATTATCCACATCATATTCCCTAATCTACGCACTTAATTTGAATTCTCCATTGGTCCTCTTTTTGCACAGTACTTGATTCACGACCCTTTATGTGATCAAAAATTCCCTTTCTTGAATGCAATGATCAATAATTTAATATAATGCATTCAACACAGTTTCATCTTTCATCAACTCTACGCTTCTCAAAAACTGTCTCAGAGTACTTACCTTCCTCGGTGGCTTCTTTGGCATAGTACAATCACAAATAGGAGGCACGGACGATGTTGATGCTACCCAATTTGGTCCGAGTATCTCTTTTCTTTCCCTATGATACATCTCCTTTTCTTATTGACAGTCAAATGGTGGCATAGGTCCTACTGAATTCCCTACCCAGTATTAATCTTTCTTTCCTCCATTCGTTGCATCAACCCTTGTTCTAGTTCCTTCGCACATAACAACTGCAATTCTAGGTCCTTCATTATGTTTCTCAACTGATATCTTCTGGATGTTTTGATTTTCATTTTGGTTCTGATTCCCTCTGACCTGCCACTTCGCGAGTAGTTTAGGATAGTATTATGTCACATGGTCCAATTCTCTACAGTATGTGTAGATTGTACATGGATTCGGGTAGTCACGATATAAGTGTCTCGGTTGATTACAATTGTAACATATTATTGGTCTTCGACCTCCTCTGCCAAAATTTTCTCTGTCTCGACCTCTACCAAAATTTTATTTGTTTTCTATATTAAATCTTCTCTGATTATTATATTGTAAACCACCTCCCTTTGTCGTAGCATTCTCCTCCTAAATCCTATACATATCCAAAGTGTTCTCCTTCATCAAATCAAATGTGTGACAATCCTTCTCTTCATGGTCGACTGACTTGCAGAAGTTGCAAAATAAGTTCCTTGGATTACTCTGGTATTTTTGTAGTAATGGACACTCAGTCAGATGGTGTCCCATCCCCATTTCTATGTTATTTCTCTCAAAATTCAATAATGGTGAGGAAGGTGATTAGATCACTTACCTTCACACTCGAGCCATCAAGATTGCCTACAACATGTGTCTATTCTTTCCATTGATGATTAAATTTCCCTTTCGATCAAGATTTGCTCATCCATTCTTCTTTCGCACACTTCATCATAGTTAATTTAACCTTGATCTAACTATTCATTGACCAACCTCTCTATGTTATCATTTTCGTTAGCCCTAAATGAATATTCATTTTCAAACAAGTTTCTAGATTGTCCCCTATCCTCTCTTTCTAGCTCGGGGTGTGGACCTTCTTCGGGGAGGGCCATCCTTTCCTCCTCTATACCTCCCATCATAGTTATGGGACACCTTTCATCCATACTTGCTTCATGTTGTAGACCCTGATCCCAAGTGTCATGTCTAGCATGCTTAACCACCTCCCTCCACATTGTCATGTCAGCGTGCCAGCAACGTTAGACCTGTTCTTCCATCCCTCCTAGCAGTGGGTCCCCTGGATGCCAAATTCAAGACTTCTCATGCATTGTGACACCTAGGTTGGCCATGAAATTGGCCACCTCGTATTCCTTCCATCTAGTCTGCTCGGGGACTATGGTCACTAAGGAAGTTACCATAGCCCATAGAGTTGAAAGTCCATAGCTCAGACGCCAATTCTGAGAAATACTCTCAGACTTAGCCTCGTTTAGGAGTTCTTGCAGACCTATGATAACTAAATGGGAGTCCCCTTCAACCTCTAGGGCCAAAAATTTCCCCTCTATAGCTATTTCTATTCCTTTCTCGAGTTCTGCCAGCTCTGTTGTGTTGTTCGATGTGATTTTGGGGTTGGTTGCATAGAGGAGGGGGGTTTCCCCTTTTTTATTCCTGAAGATCACTCATGCCCTAGTCGAGCCTAGATTTCCTTTGGAAGCTCAGTTGAATTTTAACTTTATGAAGCCTTCTTGGGGGGGAGTCCATTAACCCTGTATATGCGCTTTCCCACCTTGACTGCCAATGAATTCTTATTGAGGAAAGACCCCAGATTCCATCTTTTGAAGATGTTTGCTTTGGAGGATTCCACTTGGATATATTGGGCTGACCACTGAATGACACCAATGGATTATGTCACATTTCTATTAATAATATCCCAGAATTGATTTCTAGTAAGGGCTTTGCCTTTGAATATTCTTTGATTCCTTTCTTTCCACACATTCCACACGAGGATGCATGGGAAGATCTCCCGGGATCTATTAATGAGGGAATTGTTAAAATGGTTATCACTCCAGAACTCTACCATTTCTATAACATTATCTATTTTCAGATCTGTTCTTTGGAATTTAGTAGCTCCTTGGTCCCATAGTTGCATCATAAATTTACAGTTTCCCAATAATTGATCAATATTTTATTTGGTTTCATGGAAAAGGTTACATATATATAGACAAACAAACCCTTTTTGAAGGAGACAGTCCCAAGTTAAGATCCTTTTTTTTTCTACCAGCCATAGAAAAGTTGAGATTTTGATCCAGTGGGAATTGGACCATATTTTCCTCCAAATAAATATGTCTTGAATGATGTCTGAGTCCTGCAAATGTTGGTAGGTTGTTTTAAATCAAAATTATCCATCTCCTTGAAGGCCCCAACGTATGATGTCTTCCCCCTCTCTGCTCTCGACCTAACTCTATTGAATAATTTTGGAGACCAAATGATTTGTCTCCTATGTCCAATGGATTGGACATTCTTCTAAAGGTTTCCAAGATCTCAAGATAGAGTTAGCACTGGGTTGAGAGGTTCACCAGTAATCGTGCATCCTCTCCCACCCTGCATGCTCTAGGGAGGATCTTAGGTATAGAAACTTATCGTCTTCCTTTAGGATTGGAATTTGTTCCCACAAATCATCCCAAAAAACTGTTGAGTTCCCATTATGGACTTCCCAAAAGCACTGAGATTGAACCAAGTGACGATTTTTCCAGCCATTGTTCTAAATCAAATAATCGGGTTTAATTTTTTTTTCTCGAATTAAACTATGTAGTAGGATATTGGAGGTGTACTTATTCCTCTATAGTTTGTCCCAGAGGGAAGTGGGATATTTGATCCACCGCCACCATATTTTGGCAATCAACACAGAGTTGGAAGTTTGGGGATCCCTAATTCTAAGTCCCCCTTGTGATTAGGTCGACATAGGATGTTCCACACCAATAAGGACCATTTCGACTCTTTATAAGTCCCACCCATAGATAATTTTGTTGGAGGGACCTCAATTGTTTTATGATCTTCACCAGGGCCGCTAAAACCGAGAAGAGATATAGAGGGAGAGATGAGAGGACCTACTTTATCAAGATGGCTCGACCTGGCAGGGAAAGAGAATGGTGAGTACAGCTTCGGAGTTTGGCTTCCATTTTGGCCAAGAGGAGCTCCCAAGAGGGGTCATGGAGTGCTTTGGAAAAAAGGGGAGTTCCTAGATATTTGGCAGGAAGGGACAATAATTAAAATCCGAGAAAGGTGGACAAATGCCTTTGAGCATAGGGAGGGGTGTTGAAAAATAAAATATGAGTTTTTTTATGGTTAATGACAATTCCTAAGTTAAAGAGGTCAAGAATTGTTTTGAACGTTGTTACTTATTTTACCATAGGAGATACCACTAGAATATTGTCATCCACAAACTGGAGGTGCGATAGAGCTTCTTCCCCTTGAATAAGTGGAAAACCCTTGATCAAGCCTTTACTTTTGGCCTGAGAAAGGATTTGTCCCAAGATTTCCACCAAAATTATATAGAGGAATGGGGATAAGGGGTATCCCTATCTCAGACCTCTCGATACATTAAAATTTCTGGTTGGAGGTCCATTTAACAATATAGAGAAGAAGGTCGTTGTAACCAGATTCATAACCCAAGTTACCCATCCTTCCTCAAATCCAAAGGCTAGAAGCATCTTATGAAGAAAGCCCCATTTCATCCTATCATAGGATTTCGACATAGCTAGTTTCATCATCATACCCTCTTTTTTGGTCATCTTAAGAGAGTGTATTGTTTCATGAGATACTATAATTCCGTCTAAAAATTTTCTTCCCTCTACAAAACCTCCCTACTTCTGAGAGATGATTAGCGGGAGGATAGGTTTAAGCCTATTGTCTATCAATTTAGAAATAATTTTATAAATGATGTTACATAATGAGATGGGGCGATACTTATCTACAGATATTTCTCCTTTGATCTTCGGGATTAGGGTGATGAAGGTAGTGTTGAAGGCTTGAAGAATGAATTTAGAGTTGCAAGATTCTTCCACTACCTCCCAAATGTCGTTTCCTAGAATGGGATACCCAACTTAGTAAAAGTTTGTAGTAAACCCATCTGGACCTGGTGACTTCCATGGTGCCATGATTTTAACAATCTCTTCCACTTCTTCAATGGATACAGGTCTCATCAAGGCTCACTATTGTTCTGGAGGTACCAGCCTATGTATAGCTTCAATGATTTTAGTTATTGCCTCTTTTCGATTGATATCTAGTTCTAATATGAGGTTTTTGTAATAGTGTAAGATTTCATTCTCAATGTCCTCCTTCTTCACTTTGGTGTTGCCATCTTGTGCTTTGATAGCCACTATTCTATTTATGTTTCTCCTTTGAATTAAAGAGTTATGAAAGAAACAGGTGGTCTTATCACCTTCTTTTAGCCATTGGATCCATGATTTTTGGCGCCATAGAGTATCTTCCTGCCTCTACCTTTTTATCAAGTCATCCTTAATATTTTCCTACCTCTTAGTGAGGTCAATGGAGAAAATTCCTTGAATGCCTTTCTGTTGTATCTCTTCCATTTCTTTTTCTAGTTTCTTTTTTTCTTCAAATATATTAATGTACTTATTTTTTCCACTTCCTTAGGCAAATGCAGACATGTTTCAATCACTGCTGGAATTGGAAAAATTTTGTTCTATGGATATATTTTAGTTCTCTCCACCAGAGATCTAGTTTAGTCATGAATTATGGGTGATTGAGCCAAAATTTCTCACACATGAAAGGAGAGGGTCCTTGTTTCTAGACATGGGGCCATTCCAAAGCTATGGGACAATGATTCGAGCCTTGTAAGGGAAGAACCCCTGTTGAAAGTCCATATTTGACTATGAAGGCTTTCTCTGAGAGTAAGAATCTGTCCAAATGGACTTCTTTCCTGTGCTCTTTTCCTCTCTTATGATTCCAAGTAAAGATTCCATTTCTAGTTGCAACATATACCAGGCTGAGTTTTTCTATGAGATCACCAAAAGCCTTACTCTCTTGGTCGATCCTATGGAGGCCTCCATGTTTCTATAGGGGGTGTTTGATCATGTTGAAGTCCCCTCCTAGGATCCAGTCTTGGTTATTCAGAGAATATCCTAGAATAGTTATCTCTTCCAAGAAATTCCTCTTTAAGTTAGGCATATTGGGGTCTTAAGCATTGGTGATATAACCCTCTTCCTTTGATCCTCTCGACTTGAATTTTAGAGTGAGAAGCATGGTGATGGAAGATATGTCCTCCATATCTATGATTTTCGGATCCCAAAAGGTGGAAATTCCTCCAGAAGCTCCTTCCATTGCTATCCATATGGATTCACACCCTGGCCATATTCTTTGCGTTATCCGTCTGATATTTTGTTTCTTGAAGGAGGACTATGTTCGCCTTCATCCTGGAGATTTTTTTCTTCAACATCCTTTGTATGGATAGGCTATTCACTCCTGTAATATTCCAGGATGTGATCTTCATTATCAAAATTTGGGTTGGGGAGGAAAGTAGTTGTCTGGAAGACATACCACTTGTCTTGAGTCTACCATCAAAGCTCATGTTTCTTCTATCTTTTGGCGATAGGGTTTCCGTCCTCTTATTTTCTCCTCTCTTGTGAGTTTCTTGGGGGATTTTAGAGGGTAGGTCTTGATACCCATACTTCCTGACGGTGAGGATCTTGGCTCTCGATTCGATTCTTTTCCTTTCCCTTGCTCTAGGTATTTTTGTAACCTTTTGAGTTGGACTATGGTGAGACTATTAATTGTCGATGTTCCATGAATCTCCCTCAAGCTCATCATATCTATTTCAATATATTCTAACTCCATGTCTTGTTTTGTTTCCATGTCTGATTC
Organism: Picea mariana; assembly: GCA_032191745.1. Taxonomy (NCBI): domain Eukaryota; kingdom Viridiplantae; phylum Streptophyta; class Pinopsida; order Pinales; family Pinaceae; genus Picea; species Picea mariana. The sequence goes on along the minus strand of JASDQU010031181.1, from coordinate 8,549 downwards.
ATATTTAGAGTTTGCTCTTGAATCTTGGTTTTCGTTCATCTTTACTTCTAATCCTTCGGTTTCTTTCTCTTCTTGTTCTTCCCCATTGTGTTCTCCTTCCAAGATATTGAATCTATTACTTGAACTCTTGTTTTTTGTTGTCCCAAGTTGTTTAGGCTGGCATTTCCCTACCTTCCTTTTGTTTGGAATCTTGATAAAACCATCATGATCCATTTCTTCCTTTCCCATGGTCCCTTGGGGAGGGGATTTAAGGGTGAAGTCCCTAAAGAGATGTCCATGGATGTGGCATTTCCTGCATTAGAAAGGAATATGTTTGTATTCAAGAGACTGGGTCCATTCTTCATCTTTGTAGGATACTACTATGGATTCTAGTAGAGAAACAACTACATTCATGTAAACACATATTCTAGCATAAGAGATATAATTGGCCTCCTTTTTTACCTCTGATATCTTGACAAAGGATCCTAACTTTTTGTCGATGCCTTCGAGGGTCTCGGGTTTTTAGAATTTCCTTGGTAGAGAGTACAACATGATCTAGACTGACACCTCTATGAAGGTTTCTTTATTTGGTGTGAACCTTTCTGTCCAATCTCTCATGTGGAGACCTGCAGAGTTGAAGAACCTTCCTCAAAAACCTTGTCTCTCTCACCTGGTTCTAAGAATACTACTGTGAAGAATCCCTTTGATCCAAGTTCGAGATCTATTCTTCCCTTTACTTTCCATATTTCTTTTATCCATAGTTGGAAGGTATTTTCTGAGGGCCAAATCCCTATGAATTTTCCAATAAAGGCATGGTCTCTCATTCGATGGATGTAATTCCCTATTACCTTTACTCGCTATCAACAAGCGCATACAGGAACCCTTCCACCGCTTCCTCCAGAGGTATCTGGGAAGAGAAGTGATGATCCCTCAGCATTTTGGATTTGTGTTCTCTCTTCCTCTTTAGAGATATCTACAATCACAGTTGAAAAACTCGGTGATTGCCTGGTTATCTAGAGTGACCTTATCAATCCATATATTCTTAAGTTGGTTTCTCATTGATAAGTTGGGAATGGGGATTATTGGAGTTGCTATTACGTTGGATATAGCATCATGGCTCCCTTTTATTGGCATGTTTCTCTATATGGTTTGCGGAGGTTTTCCTCTCACATGGAAAGGATTTTCAGTAGAGGCATTCTTGGGTCTCTGGCATTCTCAGGTCTATGGCTTCTAGTGTAATTCTATGGTAAAGTATTCTCCTCCTCATATATACTTCCATATCTGCATTTCATATTGCTAAACATGTGGGTACATATATAAGTTAGTTGATAATGAATTTTCGCTCATTTCTCTGAACAGCTTGGAAATCTGGTATTACAGAGTACTGATTCTCATAACAGAACATCTTGAAGATGCAAAAACTGCACTCGATTCCCTTTCAATTTGGTATACAGGCTTCCATTTATTTCTAAAATATTTTAGCCAGCTTTTGTCCACTTCAGTGTTGTATTCATATTTTAAAATCAGATTACCGAGTGTCTTCTAATTCTCTCCCCTTCTTTTCTTATAGCATGAATATTAATGGAGTCAAGGTGATGATACAACTCGCCTTTCTCGCTGCCACAAGGTACATGTTGGCTTCCATATAACTATATTTCCTGTGTTTATATAAAGAAAATCAATCGAACTAAATTTGCTTTTGTTATCGCAATATTGCAGGGTAAGGGTTGCGAATGAGCTTGGAAGTGGAAATGGAAAAGGAGCAAAATTTGCAGTTATTGTGTCTGTGACTACCTCCTGTGTCATAGGTCTTGTATTTTGGGTTCTCATTCTGGTCTTGTGAGACGATTTTTCTATCATATTCACAGACAGTGCAATGCATGACAAAAGATGTCAGTTAATCATTTAAAAAAAGGTGATTAAGATAATTAGTATAACAATGATAATCAACTTTTGGTTGTCTTAATCTATTTAAATTTAGCAATTTTACTGAAATTTAGTACTTTTACTGCATTTACATTTTTTTAATTTACATATTTTTACTTCGACTTCTTTCAACCAGGTGGAAGGTCATCGAGGCACCCTGGGTGAATCGATCCCCTTCCATCCACCTTACCAATTATGCGTTTTCCTTTACTACTTTTTTTCATGCTAGTTGTCCATGCAGTCGAGTACCAGCTATGCGTGAGTTTTAGATTTCATTTACTACATTTTTATTGGCTCCCTATGCATGCAGCGGCGTACCAATGTAGTTTAAATAAAGTGTAAAAACTTAAAAATAAAGGTATTTTTTGTTGTTGTTAAATCTGTACCTGACCAACCTCATACCATCCTAGTGTTAATGAAATAGGAATATCATTTGTTTCTTTGCAGGAATAATCAGGATCCATCAAGAATATCAGTCGTTTATGTACAGGTTAATCGATAGTTTTGCCCTTCATTAATCATGCTCATATAATACAGTAGGGTTATGATCATGGTAATATCAGTTTCAGTGCTTTAGGGTTTATGTGTTTTTAATATAAGTGTCATGTTAATACGAGTCTCAGTGTGGATTTATATACAATGTAGAGTTATGATCATGGTAATATCAGTTTCAGTGCTTTAGGTTTTATAAGTGTCATGTTAATATCAATCTCAATCTCAGTGTGGATTTATATATAATGTAATTTATGGGAGTTGTGATATCACCTGTAGTGGATTCTCAGTTTTAATCTTAGAGACTCTTTCAATATTCCGTGGTATTTTTGTACGGCAGAGGAGTTTTTATAGATTGAGAGCAAGTCTTCAAGGGGTGTTGAGGTGTCAAGCATGAACGAGGAGGAATTTGAGGAGTATATTAGGATCCAAAGATGTTTGGATTGATTTTTTTGGACAGATTAATGGAAGTTTGTATTGGCAAAGAATGCACAGATCAATTTTGAGGCATTTGTAGAAAAGGCAGCAACGCTTCCAAACACTGCAACCCCCCTTCTAAACTGGTCACCTGCACAGTCTCTTGGCTTATAAGAAAGTCACCTGATAAGTTTGACATATATGTAGTTTCTACAAACCTAATAATGATTTAGATGTCTTCAATAACTTTTTTGTTCTTTAATAGATCTATAATTAAGATTTCATCCCCCGGATGGGGTGTTAGTGCGGCACACTTGGCATACAACGGAGACAGGCACCAGCCACCGGGGCATGGAGCCATGTGACAGGCTCGTGCCATCGCCCGCCACCCTCCTCTGGCATTAAATAGCTCTTACTACGACGTGAAAGCACATTTATGCAGTCACCCTCTCCTTATTCGCGTCCTCATATGGCTTGGCAACTGGTGTGTGTCCCTCGTCTCTGCTTGCGCTCCGAAGGGCTCCTCCCGTCGCAACCATGGCCTGATCCTGTTCGAATTTTCTGGCTCTATGCAGCCCCTACTTGCCTCCAGGCCTTCTACCTCTACCTGGTGCACCTAGTCTCTCCGACCAGTTATAAGAACCACCTTATGCCGCGTCCAAGGGGGAGGCCGCAGAGGGGCTCTCCCTGGAAACCTTGTCGTCCCTCGGTCTCCCCTCCCGATTCACCTTCCATCTGCTCCTCCCCTCCCCTCCATCCCAAGCTTTTCATTTCTCCCTCTCCCGCGCCATCGGTTTCGCAGTTTAACTGTCTAGCAATCATCCCATGGACGTCGAGCTCCTCCTCGCATCTCCCTCTCGCCTCTCCTGTGGTTGTGCCGACCCATATACCAGTCTTTGACCCTCTAAGGAACTCAGGAGGCGAGCCTCCTCCTCCTCGTAAGCCTGGGAACACTGGGTACCAGTCCACTGACTCCCTTAATGGCGCACAACTCAGAGATAGCCTGGCCATCCTTTACGGTTTGGTCTTTGAACTCCGACAGGGGATGTAGGACCTTCAATTTCGCCTGCAAGCCACAAATGAAAAGGTGGCGGCCCTTCTTCAGACTCTATCCTCCATGCACGAGGCTTTCCCCTCGGACCTGGCAGAAGTGACTTTAGTGGAGGAACCCAGTGTAGCTACCGGTGGAGGAAACGTCAAGATGCAGTGCTCAGCAGAGATTGGGCTGGAGCAGGCCAGGCACGATACCATGGCTATGGAAGTGGACTCGGCAAGGCGACAACTGCAGGATACTACGACAAGTGCCGATAGAACCGCGAGCGACGTGAAAGACGAAGTGCAATGGGTAGACCAGGTGACGTATGTCGAGGAGGAACCTTGGACCGAGGATTTCCACGCCACCTGGCCAAGCTATATGCAAGGTGTCTAGGCCTATAGTGTTATTTGAGGTCTTGTTAGCTTCTTTTAGTTTTAACTGATGACCAGTTTGTCTAAGACTATTTTTCTTAGTTTATCACACGACTTGTGCTTGACTCCTCTGCTGGCTGGACTGGTTTCCCCTCTATTGGGGCAGTCTAGTAATTACAGTATGGCTATCTTTGTATTTTGAAACTACACTTTGGTTCTGGAAGGCTTTTAATATATAATACTTCTTACTTACAAAAAAAAAAAAAATTAAGATTTCATAACATTCAACTACTTAGAATACATAGAATCGACGATCATTAAAAATCTTTTGATCAAGATAGAACTACCAACAAACCGTAGAGACAAGTGAGTATGGATGGAATTGGTGTTGTGATCCTTTTCTCTGGTACAATTTGTTCCTCTACCTATTTCACAAATTTGGTTGCAATCAACCTTTGGCAGTTTAAACCAGTCATGCAATCAACCTTTGGCAGTTTAAACCTACCAATTGATCAGGCTCATGCAAATATTTGACAAGAACATTGCCACATGTGGTTGTGGCTTGTTTAAGTATAGAACAATCATAATTTTCCCTTATCACATCATAATTATGATATGCTGTATTACTTTCTTTCATTTTTTATTATAACTTTTGGAGTAATTTATTTTATTTAGATATATGTGAATTGGATGATGACTTTATTTTTAAAATAATGCATTCATTATATCTTTATTTACGTATAGACAAATCATAATGTTTTGCTAACATCACATTAGTTATTTTCTTTCATGTTTATTACATGTGATAATTTTGCATTACTTCTTTCCTTTTTATTATAATTTTTTTTAATTTATTTTATTTACATATAAATGAATTGGATAATGACTTTATTTTATAATAATGCATTCATTGTATCTTTACTTATAGATAAATCATAATTCCCCTTTCTAACATAACATCACTAGTTGTGATAATTTTGTGTTATTTTTTAATAATGTACGTCTTATTAGTTTGTTTGTATGTAAATATGCATAGTTATCAAATTAACTAGAACTATGATCTCATAATGATAATTTTAACTTTCAAAATCTATATTTTTAATAAAAAACACCAAAATCAATTTCCAAATCAAATAATATTATCAATTTAACAAGAACTTTGTTGAGTTCTCCTAAGGGTCTCATTACCCATTTTCATTTTGAGGTAGTTTTGAGATATTTTAAATCTTCTTGTCTATAACGGATCCACGTTGTGTTTCTAAAATGCTTGTTTTTTGAGCTATTCTCGAATTTTCCTAAATTATTTTTTTTGTTTTTTAAATGTTTTTTTTCCAACTATTTTCATTTTTTTCTAAATCCTTTATTTATTTATTTTTACCAATGTTTTTTTTATGATTTTTAATGATACTAAAAATTCGTTTTTGAAATTAAGATTTTTCATACAATTATGTCTCATTATATTTAATTCATGATGCCATAGTTTTTAAATATAGTGTAAAATTGTATTTTTAACACGTTTTTTATTTGTTCTTCAATATATAGCAAATAATTGTAACTAAATAACACTATTTTTAAATATTTAGCAAAAAACTATACATTTCAAAGCAACTTATAACAAAAAACCTATACATTTTGGAAACTTTCCACTATAAATAACTTAACACTATTTTTAAATATTTAGCAAAAAACTATACATTTCAAAGCAACTTATAACAGAAAAAACCTATACATTTTGGAAGCTTTCCACTATAAATAACTTGTCACATAAAGCTTTTTTATGGACAAAATTGAACAAAAAAAATGGAAAAAATTAATAAAAAATAACATTTTTATGATATTTGTATAGATTTACACTAAAAACTTACAATATTTAATGTCATTTTCTCTAGCATATTAAATCACATAAAAATAAAAGTAAAAAGAAAATAATAAAACATATTCATCATAAAACATATGCATATTTATTCTTATTTTAAAATATGAAAGTCAAAACATTATAATTATAACTCATAAAAATTTTGGAAAATTCAGCATTGTCTTCAAGGGCATCCTAAAACTAATCAACAATGTCATATATCACAAATTCATCATTCTCAATAGACATGTCATCATTTTCTTGGACATCATTATGTGCTTCCATTGTGTTAGAAACCAAATATCAATATAGCATAGAAAAACCTCAGAATAAGTACTCAATGCCTTGAAAAAGAGAGAAATTCAGATAACAAGCCTCTTCAAAGGGGCAACCTCCTTATGCCCACATAGATGTTCAATTACAAGATGATTCCAAATGAAAATGTATCCTTGGTATATATAGGAGACTAGGAGGTATAATTAAAACTAATAGACTAAAGCCGACATAAATAAAATAACATTACTAATGTAATATGCCCCAATTAAGGGGTAATGAGCCACTATTTAGAGCTTAACATGACCCTCCCCTTGAGACAAGTGTTGTCTGCAACGCTTGAGTAACTCTGGATGCTTCTATATAAAAGACTCATCTTCCCAAGTGGAATCTTCAGTCGGTGGTTTCCTCCATTTAATGGGATACTCTGAAATAGATCTATTCCTCAGCTGACGAATTCTTGTGTCAGTGATGGCTTCAGGCTCCAATATGATTTTTCCTTCCTTGTCAAGTTCTGGCAATAGAGTTTGAACTGGGATCTTTTCACCTATAACCTTCTTTAAGCATGAAACATGGAAAACTAGGTGTACTCATGAAGATGCAGGCAACTCCAATTTGTATGCCATAGTACCAATATTTTGCAATACCTTATAAGGGCCATAGTACTTTGGTGATAATTTA